>CAHIKZ030000141.1:150000-327500 GCA_903632075.3 Acanthosepion pharaonis | reverse complement strand
TATATATATATATATATATGTGTGTGTGTGTGTGTGTGTGTGTGTGTGTGTGTGTGTGACACTAGCGGTTGCGTGAAAATTAAAAGCGAGAAATAATTAAGGCGAGAAGAAGCTATCGCGAAAGACATACTGAGCGATGTTATTTTTTTTTAGCAAAGGAAAGTGGTAAAGATTTTATTTTCATTTGCGAAGAAAAGTATTATTTTTTCGCAGAAGATAGGAAATTCGTAAGATCTCGGATCTGTCGGAATTAATTTATGCTAAGTCGCGGTGAATAAAAGATAGCAATCTGCCTATGGCAATAATGAAAATTTCAAATTGGTCAAGTGGCCTACGAAATAGAAGCTGGAAGATAATCGTAATCAGTTCACGCACTGATCGAGAAAGGCATCAGCTGAGGCCACCCCAGAGAGAAAGGGGAAATATAAACCATTAACTATCTTTCGGAGATATCATTTGTTCTGGGAAAGAGACCATCTGTTTTATTGTCCAGACCTGGACATGATAAAAGATTGTTACCGTGACAGATAATTGGTGACATGGTGCGAAGACGTCCAGTTGACCACCCATTTGACGCTGGCGAAACTCTCGTTGATAAATTCCAGAAGACATTCGGTTAAGATAGAGATTAAGGACCACACTACGAGTCGTAGGGGTTTGGTGTAGGAAAAGAAAGAAAAGAAAAAAGGGAAGTTAATTTTTTTTCCTTTGAGCGATAATTGTAAACATCCGAGCGTCATTGCCTGAGTGGTGGCGTGAGCGGTGGGCGAAGGTAAACATATGAGTAGGAGGGGAGGCCTGTTGACACCTCTGAGGGGATTGGTGTGAGATACCACTATTAGAAAGAAGGGAAATTTTATTGACACCCTCTGAGGGGATTGGTGTGAGATACCAATATGAGAAAGGAAGAATTTGGGAGGACGATTCCCTTAAGAACCCCTCTGGAGCAGAAGGTAATGGACTTCCAAAAATGGAAAGTGATAAATTTTCCTGTCCGAAAACAAAGAAAATCCTTATTGTGGATTTAGAATTATCGAGGAACCCAAACCACGACAAGCCCACACTCGGTTTTGGTCGGCGTCCATATAAACAGATTCGCAGCGAGTTGACGAGAGAGTTCTGCAGAGTTCCGAGGAGACGCAGACGCAGACAGAGTTGAGCTCTGAGCTCTGAGACCAGCCTCGCAGGAAGCTGACTGAAGATCCACGCATTCCGACTTCGACTTCTAACCAAAAACAATTTATTTTTGAAGAACGACTTAGACTCACGCCACCAAAACAAGTTTTACGAATATCGCCTGAAGACACCAAAAACCAGTTTCTTGAAAAAACAACTTAAGATGTTAAGACTCGCCTAACAATCGCAAAGTGTTACGTATCCATATTAGCGGTTTGGGAGAAAGACGCAGTCCTGCATTCAGAAACCAGATGTAAAAATATTTGTTATTCTTTTTTTAACACATTTGAACTTTTCGAGTTGTTAATTTATTTTCTTTTACATATACTTGTGCGGTGTTACCATTGCTCGAATTCGGCTTGCATTGCGGCTCGGCGACTGATTGATTTCGTCTACCTAAGATCAAATCACAACGAGGGTAGGTTAGATTAGAAATCAAAGCAGTTACTTCGGTAACCAGAGGTTGGAGGCGAGCTGGGAACGACAAAGCTTATACCGAATCTAACCAGATTCCCATCTTAATCAGCCAAAGGTCAGAACGTCACATTTGGTGCCGTGACAGCAGGATCAAGTCACATTTGGTGCCATGACCAATACCAAGTCACTTTGGACGTTACAGGATAGTACAGGGACAGAGAGGCCGGGGTGACGTCACACACATATATATACATACATATATATATATATATATATATATATATATATATATATGTATGCACCTCGAGGCGGTGTAATGGTTAGCAAGCTTGGCTCACTAGAACAATTACGACTGAGTAGTGAGTTTTATCCTCACTGGGTGCCCCCTAATTTCGGCCTTGTGCCACATCTAAGCTAGGCATGGAAAATCGCTATATATATATATATATATATATACATCGTTGCTCTTATACGTAGAAGTATATCGATTAATTAGTAATTTCCAATGAGATTGTTGTTAGCATATTTGTCTGTCTTTATATTCTAAACTGTTGAAATGGTAGCAATTCACAGCCGGGGTGTGTTATGCCTCATGATAGAACAAATGAAAGAATAGAAAAAAAAAAAAAGAATAGAATGCGTATAAAGTATTTCACGCCCGAAACATTCAATGGAACACATACACGTATATATATTTTCTAGATGATTCAAGGTGAGATTATTCTTAAGAAATCACCCATGTTCGCTTGCTTCAATCCATTTGCAAATCGACTTATTTACAAAGCAATATTGTTTCTCTCGTCTGACGACTGATCTGTTTATACTTGTAAAGAGCCAAGTAAATTAATACTTGCTAATACGATGCCAAAAGGCTTTATTTTGTCTTGCAGGATTTTCGTGGATGAAAAGGACGAATAATGTTTTCTTATGGATAAAGCAACAGAATGCGGCAAAATAACGCGAATTGTTGAACTAATCTGCTTTGAAGTGTTTGTTTATCGTTCAAGAATTCACAGAAATGGGTCAGGTTGTGTTCAAGGCTAAATTCTTAAGAAAACTGTTATTTCCTCCAATATAATCCTAATTAAGAATGTTTGTGTGTGAATACACACACACATACACACACATAATATTATTATTATTATTGTTATTATATATATATATATATATATATATATATATATATATACATGTATTACATGTATGTATTTTAAGACATTTTTATGTTTATAAATTCTTTTTATAGGTGCAAATATTTAAGTAAATGCTGTTTGTAATAAACAGTATTAAACAACATTTACCGGCCAGAATGTCCGAGAAATTTTCACAAAAAATATTCGTCCTCCGACAGGATTAGAACCTGTACGCTATACGGAACCGTCATTTAGTTTGACGTGCTTTTACCGATTTGGCCACAGAGGAGCGTTCTGAGAAAATTTTTCGGACATTCAGGCCGGTAAATGTTGTTTAATGTAGTCATGGACGTCCAGTGCTTTCAGCGTTCTGTTGAGGTTTCTTCTAGACTCGATGAATTACTTAATTATAATTATCAAATCCTCCTTAATTTCTAACATTTGTATATCTTTGCTTGAACCAGCTTCTAATGCTCTGGATGGAGCGGCTTGCTGATGGTAGTCGTGGCTTTCGAATGCACAGTCCTATGTGTAAAGGATGAGTTCCACCACAGAATATGTGAACGAATGGTGGAATATTGAGTCTAGTTCGCTTCCTGCCCGTTACTGACGCCCGTTAGTACAGTTGGTATGACGTTTGTCTCTAGATGCAGTTGTCCGGGTTTGAGTTGTCGTTAGCTGATACGTACCGCTGATAAGTCCCAAATATAGGACGAAACGGCCGTCCAGTGCTTTCTGCATTCTGTTGAGGTTTTTTCTAGACTCGATGGATTACTTAATATATATATATATATATATATATATATATATATATATATATATATAATTAAGTTGATGAGAAAATATGCATTAATATATACACTTTATTTTGGGACAATTCGTTTTTATTGCCTCTATATATGGTCGAGTAATGTTTACATCTATTTTAATAAGGTAATTATCCTAAAATAAAGAATACAGCTCTACTGAGCACTATTTTAAAATAATGTTAATGTTGTAATTTATATTCGATTCCTTCTTATTTCTCATCTCTCTCTCGTTATATATATATATATATATATATATATATATATATATATATATATGCATACAGCACGGAGCAAAAAAAACATGACGCACCCATAGAAAGTTGATTTTTGTGTACATATATGCATTCTAGAATTAAAAAAAATGATTTAGTATTTTCCTTTAATAATTTCCAACTCTTCCAGTGGCCTAGTCAGACACCAGACTTTAACACAATCAAAAACCTTTGGGCGATAATAGACAAGCGTTCCTGTAATAGGATTCTTAATGTCGAAGATGAGCCTTTTCGCGTTACTAAAGCAAATTTTTACCCAACAAAATACTAAGTCATTTTTTGACTTGTATAATGGATATATGTACACCTGTATTAATAAACGAATTCTATTACATGTAATGGTAAAAATACAAAAATCGATTTTTTATGGGTGATTTCATTTTTTTGCCTCGTACTGTATATACACATATACACAGACACATACACACACACGAGCGCGCGCACACACACAGATATATATATATATATATATATATGTGTGTGTGTGTGTGTGTGTGTGTGTGTGTGTGTGTGTGTGTGTGTGTGAAAAGTGTATATAAATATAAATATATATATATATGTATAATTATTTATATATTATATGCATGGTACTTATTAGAAAGCGCTCAATATCAGAGATAGAGCTAACATATTTGGTTGGATAGATGTGAGTTTGTGACCCTGGGTTTCAGAATTTAGTGATCGTCAGGCAAACTTTGTCTGACGATCGCTAAAGCGCTGAAGCCCAGGTCACAAACTCACATCTATCCCACCAAATATATATATATATATATATATATATATATATATATATATATATATATATATTAAAAAGAAAGGAGAAGCCCAAAAGTTTTTGTTTATAATGAGTATATCTTTAAATTATTATACTTTATTTTCCATGTTTTTTTTGCTACAAGTGTTTCGAGTCTTGCGACGTCCATAAGTCGAAATGTCTTTATCACCACATATTTTTTAAAGGAATTAATTTTTCCCTGTGTTTTCCCATGTTTAACCATTGTCATTTGTGTGTAGTAGTAATCCGAATTTATATCATGTTTCTTTCACATAGATTTTCATAATATTACATATTTTATAAAACAAAATAACAATTACAATCCAAAACAATTTATCTGATATAAAATTTATTACGGCTGTTCAAAAAAAAAAAAAAAAATTAAGTAGATCAAACCAAAACAATACCATCACGAAATCCGAAGCGGGATTTTTCAAAATAGGCTGCAAAATATGTTTGAACAGGGAATGATAGGTTATGCTATACTCATGGCGAATTCCTGTTCAGAAATTTGGGAAATATTAGATTTCGTTCTCTCCACAGTGACGTGTATTTATCTAGTATAATTTAAGGAATCAATACTCGCCTTCCTTGAGAGAACTGTGAGCGACAATGATCCTTTAAATTTTTAAGCGTTCCCGTAAAGGGATTGTTAATACAGAAGATGAGCCTTTTCGCGAATTAAAGGAATGGCGGGAAAACCTGGTAAAGAACATTGACTTAATAAAGAATATTGTCTATAGCATGTCACGAAGAATTAAGGCTGTTATTAAAGGAAAAATTTACCCAACAAAATACTAAATCATTACTATACAAAAATCTACTTTCTATCGGTGCGTCCATTTTTTTTTGCCTCCGACTATATATATATATATATATATATATATATATATATATATATATAATAAAGAATTTAACCCGTAGCATGCTACGAAGAATTAAAACCGTTATTAAAGGAAAAGTTTAACAACAAAATACTAAATCATTACTATACAAAAATCTACTTTCTATAGGTGCGTTCATTTTTTCCCTCCGACTATATATATATATATATATATATATATATATATATATATATATATATATATATATATATCAAAAAAGATTGTAATGTGGATTTTTTTTGTAAATAAATTTTCATTACAAACCAAAACGTTTGCGGCACCTTTTCTTTCTTTTTCAATATACATACTTTTCTTTCGTTGGAACCACTACAACATATTTCTTTTATATATATATATATATATATATATATATATATATATATATATATATATATATATATGAAGAATTTAACCCATAGCATGCCACGAAGTATTAAGGCCGTTATCAAAGGAAAAGTTTACCCAACAAAATACGAAATCATTCTTTGACTTGTATAATAGACATATGTACACTTGTATTAATACCCTGTATTAATAAACGAATTCTATTACACGTATTGGTAAAAAAAAATGAATCGATTTTCTATGGCTGCGTGATACACGTTATCTTTCGATATATGACTGACGAAGCAGATTTTTTTCCCGAATCACCACACCATTGTTAAAACCATGACGTAATCACTGGATTTGGAATGTAGCTAACTGCACTATTCTTCTTCTTCTTCTTCTTCTTCTTCTTCTTCTTCTTCTTCTTCTAGAACTTATTCTTCTTCTTCTTCTTCTTCTTCTTCTTTTTCTTCTTCTTCTTCTTCTAGAACTTGTTCTTCATCTAGAACGGTTAAGACTGAGTAGTGATATGTATCCTCACTGGATTTTTTTTTAAGCATTACGCCCCGAGCAAGGCGTGAAGCCACTAGAATGCAGGGGGTTGCAGAAGATTTGAAGCAAGAGCAGATAGGAGTGATAAAGAAAGGATGAGGAGAGGGATAGTGGGTAGATCAAGTTAACTGGAGATGTCGGTTGACATTACATTTGAATAGTTGGTGATTATAGCTCTCAGGGAAACAGTAATTGGGAAGGGTGTTCCACAGGCGAGAGGTGCGAGGTATGAAGCTATTGGAGTAGAAGAGACGGCTACATTTAATAGTTTCAACAGTGAAAGGGTGGGAGGGGGATGCCAGACTCGTAGGGCGCTTGAATTCACGGAGTCTGGGAACCAGTGAAATCAGCTCATCGGAGCAATTACCATGAAAGTATTTGTACAAAAGACAGGGAGAGGCGACGGCGCGTCTGTCCTATAATTTCGGCCTTGTGATAGATCTAAGCATCTGTTATTTCTTCTGGCCGACCTTTTTTTTGACTCATTAGAAGAAAAGCAAAGCATTACCGCTTGATGTTTCAACTTTCTCAACAAGCGCTTTGCTCGGTGCAAACGCTTACATTTCGACTTTGCAGACAAGAATCTTGACTCTCTGTCTGCCTATGTCTTTCTATCGAAAATCCTCATGCAATTCTGGTAGAGCGGCTTGAATCATTGACCTCCTCGCTAATGCCATACTTTCTGTATTTCTTACTGATAATTCTTTTGGGTGTTTTGACTGTATTAGGATCTCTCAGCAGACGTTTTAACTTTTGGTTACTGCTGTAGCAAACAAAGCCAGCATAGAAGGACTACTTCTCCGTAATCAAATGCGCTGGACAGGTCATCTGGCATGTATAGACGATGACAGATTGCCCAAAAGCCTTTATTATGGTGACATTGTACATGGTAATCGACCTGCTCATAAGCCCCCAAAAGGTTTCAAGGATGTAGTTAAATGTAAGCTGAAGACTCTATGCGTTGAAGACTGAGAAACTATCTGGCTGGAGAGAAATGATTTGGAAACGCTGTGACAATTTCGTGTTGAAGAGAAAATTGGGTATTCAAACAAAAAAAAAAAAAAAAAAACAAACAAAGAAAAAACGCTTCATTATAAAGGCGGAATAGAATCTCTCTGCTCAGTCTCTCTCTATATATCAACTTTTGTCATCACATATGGGGGTATCGCTTGACTTATTTTTGCTTATAAAAAATTGATTTCATGATTCCATTCATCTATTTTAGATGCCAAAACACGGCCAGGATAATGACAAACTTTAATCTAAAGTTCTTATATGACGAGGATCTCATAATGTCTTGACAGAAGTGAATAATTTGATAATTTCTCGGATTACAAAAGAAATCTTTGAGTGAAGGATTAATATTGCTTAGTTATTTCCGGTTGTAATTTGCTGGTTGCTGTTGGAGTGTGACGGAATCATTTCCCCTTGTAACTTGCAGGTTACACACACAGTTATATTCATATATATATGAAGAAATATACTCTTAAGGTGTGCTATATTTATGGGATAAAGGGCTCAATATCAGAAATAAAGCGTGTGTAAATATAAAAGTGAACATTGAAGTCAACATTTAGAGACGACAGGTTTTTTCATGCTAGACGCAATCGTCAGGCCACGAGTCTGGTTTTTTTCCGGCTATTTATATATACGGGTCAGTGGTGCATTGTGGGTAGTCTATTTTGTCGGAAGTCGTTTATTTATTTATTTGGGTTAACTTATTTTGCTTGTTTTTATTTTTTATTTTATTTTATTTCTTATCTAATATATTTATTTTAATTTTAATCGGTGTTTTATTAACATAGTAGAAATTTGTTTATATCGCTTATTTAATAGTTTTGTTTTGATTTGGGAAGAAAACTAAAGCTATTTATTCAATTTTGGAGTTGATTGCTATAGTTTATTATAACTATAATTTTGGTTGGAGCAGTTTTTAATTTGTTTCTTTCTTCATTTATTTATTTGGATTGATTATCTTTACTTGTTTTTTCTAACGGTTAATTTATCGGGAGCGGTTTGGTTAAACATAAACCACCAAGCTCATGGTCTACGGAAATGTTATAATCTTGACTTTCCTGCGTGCCCCTGAGTACTCTACCTAAGAAATATTAATATGCTTGAAAAATTCTATGAAAAGGAACGTCGTCGAATCCTGTGGAGCATGTACCATGATCGGATCAGGAAAAACGAGGTTCTCCTGCGCGCAAAGATGCCGAGTTCAGAAACCATCATGACTCGACTGACAATCGCTACCCAAACAAAAATTCTCGGAGCTCGCATCTTGCTGAGGACAGAAATCGATTCGGTCAGTTGGGAGACGGAAGTTGCAGAATGACGTAATTGTAGAAGAGCAGTCCACGAAAAAACAATCATCCTTTGAAAACAACAGAAAAATATAGAAGATACGAAAAGAGTCCAGAAAAAAAAACTAGAGTTTTCCATCCTGTGAACCATCCAACCTTAACATACGGTGGCTGCAGACGTCCTTCAGATCGAATATAAAACCAATTACACACAAAATGAAATGTCGATTAGCACTCGAATACTCGTCAAGGAGTTTCACCAATAACAACGACAATTTTAAATTAAACACTGTGCAGTAACGTGTGTATTTGATATTTTTATTATATATATATATATATATATATATATATATATATATACATTGGAGCAAATACAGATCAAATATAGCATAATGTTCGGAAAACAACATACAAATACATGAAAATTTTATCAAACTAACGTGTTTTACTTTCATAAAAGTAAAAACTGTTAGATTGATAAAAGTTTCTAATAGATTATATCCTATCACACACACACACACACACATACATACATACATACATATATATATATATATATATATATATATATATATATATATATATATATATATAATATAAGCATTTCACCCAAAGAAAGACGGGTATGCCACTAGCACGCAAGTGGTTACAGAGAGTGGGACCAACAGTAGGGAAAGGTGATTAAGGAAAGGATAAAGGACGGGGAATTGGAATTAGATCAAGGCGTCAGAAGATGTCGATTGACATTACATTTGAATATTTGAAGACTATTACTGTCAGGGAAGCAAGTATGGGGAAGGGAGTTCCACAGATAGGGAGTGCAAGTCATGAAGCTATTGGAGAAGAAGAGACGGCAGTGGAACTGACATACCAACCTAGTAACACACTTAAATTCATGCATTTTGAGAACCAGCAAAATAAACTCGTCAGAGCAATTACCGTGAAGTACTTGTAGAAAAGACAGAGGGAAGCAAAGGCAAGTCTATGAGAAAGCGACAATATGCGAGATATATAAATAATCTCTATCCTTGATAGTGAGTACTCTTACCGATAAATACCTTAAAGATATATATTTTATCAATTATATTTTGTATGCGTAGTTTCTTTCCAGAGTCATTCAGTTATTCCTAATATATATATATATATATATATATATATATATATATATATATATATATATATTCTTCGACATTTGCAGATTTTACAGTGACTTTGTATATAATATTGCTTTACAAGCATTTTGTTGCAGTTTTGGGGGTACTGTGTACTAGTGAGTTAGCCCAAATGACTTGACTCACTTTATAGTCCACCAAAAGAAGGTTAACCAATCAGAAGACGTAGAATATTCAATCCGTCGTGTATAAAGGCGGCCATTTTGTTTACCCTACCCGAATGTCCAGTTCCAGCTTGTCAGGCGAAGAGAAACAGAAGGACGAACTACGCTCTGCTACTTTTACCAAAATATCCACTGCTAACCTGAACAACGCTTTCCTACTGTCTTCGAAATATTCACTGCTAACCTCTGGATTCTATAATCAAAGATGACCGTTATCATGAACAACACATTTGCCATTTTATGGATATTCATATACATTTTATATCCTACTAACACTCTTAACATCTAGAATAATTGGAAATATAACTGCTACCGCCTACGAAATAACCGTTAGGATAATACGACATTACTATTCATAATGCACCAATGACCAGCAGATATAAATAGTCGTGCCAATACTCATGGTTTGAATATTTCGTTCAATATGATATGCGATTCTGACTTGCAAAATCGAGCTGTCGTATCTCGCTTATCATCTCTCAGATGTATCTGTCTTCAGATAGGGCGCAACTCTGTTGTGTTTTTGTATTCGGACAAAGAGCAAACAAAAATACTGAGAGGTTCCCGGTTCTAGGGTTGTGGGAAGCTGCACTACATCCCTCACTGTAATAGTGTGGGGGTGTATTTTGGACGTGACCCGGGTGAACGCGTACATATTAAACAGACCTGCGTGTGGTGGCAAGTAGATATCGAATATTGCGTTCAAGCATAATTTCAGCAAAAGTTTAATTGACTCATGCATATGATTTGATTTAGTATAATTCTGTTTTTATTCATTGTCTAACGACATATAGTAACATAAGAAGAGTCGATGCACACACACACACACACACACACACACACACACACACACACACACACACACAGAGAGAGAGAAATGAGAGGGAGAGAGAGAGAAACCCATATCGATATAGATCGAGCGATAGGAAGAAAAGAGGGGAAGCTTAATACAGATTGAATATAGGAGAGATTTTGCTACCGTAAATGAATCAAAATATATATAAAAAAATATGATCTGGGAATAACGAGATTAAATTATTGACTGACGAATCTAAATTTAATAAAAAAAAAATTCCCCTGCGTCATCAGATTTCATTTCTTCTCCCCTTAGTCTAGATTTCTTTAAATTCGAGATGTACTCTCTTCGATGGAACGCGCTGGTAACATGCAATCATCAAGGATCCGACAAGTTTGTAGGACAAAAGACTTCATTTTTTATTTATTTTTCTTAATTCAGATTTCTTTCTGCTAATTCCTAGGCGAGAATCACTTTCCCAATGATTTTCCATGGAAGGAAATTCTCTTTGATCTCTGAAGACAGCAGCAATTAATTTATCTCCAGTAAAAATTGTTGATTTTTGCCAAATTCTCGGAGAAAATTTATTCCCCACATACATCTTTTACTTGGTAACACGTGATTCTTAAAAGAAGTGAAAAGAATAAAGCAGAAAAATAAATGATTCAAGTATTTTGCAGTCAGTTTTATATATAAAGAGAAAACTCAAAACTAATAAATATTTTACAAGCATACTGTATTCATGGAAAATTTCTTCTCGTTCCGTCAATAAAATCATTCTTATAATAATATAATACACAATTTCAGCTGAAAATTGTGTCGACGATACATGTGTGTATTCAATATAATATGAATGAAAAAACATCTTAACACAAATGCATATACAAACATGGATGGACAAACATGATCACACGCCAATTCAGTCGGGTTTCGCTCCTAGCTAGAAGCTAGCCACACTGCGAAACAGTCTGTCTGTGGATGACAATATATATATATATATATATATATATATATATATATATATATATATGTGTGTGTGTGTGTGTGTGTGTGTGTGTGTCCGTGTGCGCGCGCAACACACATATGTTGTTAGGATCAAAACCCGACTGAATTGGCGTCAGTCGGGGATTCTACCGGCTTCTAAGCCGGTGGCGCCCGGCAGGGATGAAGGTAAATTTAAGCTCATTTATTTTTAGATAAACACACAGTCACTGAAAGAACTCGATTCGATTTACCGAAGATTCTTGCATTATTAGCCAAATTAGTCACTGTTTACAAACCCACACTTTCTCCCCAGAGAGCTCAACCGAAATAAATTTTTCAGTAGCATATATATTGTCTTCCACAGACTGACTGTTTCGCTGTATCACAGTTCATCAGCGTGACTAGACGTCCGGTTGCCTCTAGCAGAATTGGCGTCAGTAGGGGATTCTACCACTAAACCGTTGGCGCACAGCGGGAATGAAGCTTATTTATTTTTAGATAAACACAGTGACTGAGAGAACTCGATTCGATTTACTGAAGAGTCTTGCATTATTAGCAGTAATAATCACTGTTTACAAACCCACATTTCCTCCCCAGAGAGCTGAACCGAAATAATTTTTTCAGGAACATATATGTGTGTGTGCGTGTCTGTGTGTGTGTGTGTGTGTGTGTGTGTGTGTATTCAAGCTTCATTAAATATGACAGACAAGGTTATTTGATTAAGTTTTTTAAATAATTTCTCATATGAACTTATATTATTTTTTTTCAGTTGATAAATTATACAAAAAACAGTCCAAAACTTATAATTTTCGGAAAGCTTTCGGCTATACATTTAGCCATTTTCAATGTTGATATATATCAGCTGTTAACTAGAAAGAGACTTTTGCGTGTATGAATTTGACTGTGTTCGGAAAATAAAACAGTGTGGACTGATGGTGCTTTGTGAAGCGCCAAGTTCTGCCGATAATTTACGAGTGTCTGTGGTTGGCTGCTGTTCAACCAAATCAAGGAAAGCCTCATCTTTTACAACAGAATGTCTCACCACCTACTTCTGTCTTTGTGACTGTTTGCTAACTTAATTGCAATGTTTGAACCAGTTTTGTGTCACACGCAAGTCTTAGTTCATGGGACCACAATGCAACATTAATTCCCTTGCACTCAGCCCTTTTTTCTAAAGGTAGCGTAAAGCGTTACTAATTGCAATTTTTTCACTCATTATCAAAGCTGTAAAATTAAGAATAAAGAATTAATATTTATATGTCATATATGATAATAAAAAAATGCAATTATTCAACCATTATATTAATTGTATCTACTTAATTATATAACACACATATATATATATATATATATATATATATATATATATATATATATATATATATGTGTGTGTGTGTGTGTGTGTGTGTATTATAAACTTTTATACAAGGTTCATTAATAACCTTGTCATTAAATTTATGAAATAACATGTCAGTTTTTTAACGAAAATGGGTTATATATATATATATATATATATATATATATATATATATATATATATAGCGTCCAAAACTAAGGGACAAAATTTTAAAACCTAATATTTGTTAGAAATAACAACTGTGAAAAGCTGAAATTTTGACAACTGGTAGTCGTTATCATCCATAATAACATACTAAAATTTGAATCATTTGCAAAGGATAGAAAAGAATTATAACAATTATTTATTTATTTTCAAATTTGGAACGTCCAAAAGTAAAGGGACAAAATTGAGAAAAAACAATGTAAACGGCAAAAAAAAAAAAAAACCAATAAAAATACATGTACAATCAATATTTAGTAAATGAGCCCTTGCTCTCAATGACAGCTGCACATCTTCGACTACAAGAACGAATCAGTTCTTGACAATCCTCGATACTAATTTTAGACCATTCTTCTTGAAGCTTCACCCACAAATCCTCCGTGTCAGTGGGATTTCTTTCCATCACTTTCTCTCCTAAGGTCTTCCAAAGATTTTCTATTGGATTTAAGTCAGGACTTTGCGGTGGCCAATCATTAATTTCCAAATCTTGCTCGCTAAGGTAACTCATTACCACCTTTGCCTTGTGACATGGGGCATTTGTGGCACCCTGCATTATTAGAAAACTGAAAGGAGATATTCATAAATATATGATCTATTTTTTTTTCGGTTTTTTAACCAGTTGATAGTTATTTAGAGATGAAGAATATTTGGGTTTTGAGAATAATTCTCTAATTGCATTTAGGCGATCCGAAAGAAAGAAAAGAAGGAGGAAGGAAAAAGAAAGAAAAATAGATGGTACAAAACCCGGTCATAAGCACACACGCTTAAACTGACACATAACAGGTGTCAAAAGATATCTAGGTCAAAGTACCTGACCGAAATCCACGAAAAAATGGAAAAAATTATAATTGGTTGAAGAAATACAGTTTAGAGATAATAAAAAAAAAGAAAAGAAAAGGAAAGACAGAATCATAATACAAAAATCCGGTCATAAGCACACACGCTTAAACTGACACATAACAGGTGTCAAAAAGATATCTAGGTCAAAGTACCTGACCAAAATCCACGAAGGATGGAAGTTTGTTAAAGTTGGCTGAAGAAATAAAATTTTAGGGACAATGAAAGAATATTGATAAGCAACAAATGAAAAGGATGTCACTAAGATGATAGGTAACAGATGGGGGAGTTTATCTAAGGATATACAGACAAAGCATTAATACAAGAACCAGACCATTTCTAGAGTTGAAAATAAAACCACCCAAGATAATGATTAGAAAATATTTTTATTTTAGATAATTAAGATTTTGTTAACAGGCTCCGAGCGAAAGAAAGAAATGAAATATTTGTTTTAGCTCGCGAGACGCCGACAGGCCTAGAAAATTCTTTCCTTAAGTCGCATCTAATTAGCGGCAGGCTGTTTTGACAGATACCGCGTGTGAAAGAAACCGATCGTCATTTTCGTACCAAAAGGACAATTTGGATTTTGTTTTTTTAAGCAAGGTGTTTCTTCCCCAGAACAAAGCCCCGGATTGTACACGCCCGATTAGAGACGTCACGAAGGAAGGAGGAAGATACCGACCAGAGTCTCATTAGCCGAGGGCAGTCACATGATACATGAGGGACGAGGAGAGACAACCGACCAGAGTCTCATTGGCCGAGAGCGGTCACGTGATGTGCGAGGGAGGAGGAAAGATGCCCGACCAGGACCCCATTGGTCGAGCGGTCACCTGACATACGAGGGACCAGGGGAAGCCGGTATGCGCCTCCCCCAGAGGCACAGTAAGGAAGTAGTGAAAGTAAGAGCGATAATGGGAAATCCCTAATCAGAAATAATGCGACTTTAGAATTATCAAGAAAACCCTGGCGCCGACAGACCCACCCCAGTTTGTTACGGCGTCAATAAAAGCAGGACCCCAATCGACAGAAATCAGTTGGAGCGGTGCCGCGGACAGCGAGGGAGCTTGAACGTGGGCGGCGGGCCCGGTTCATTCGCCCCTTTTGCGGGCAAGAGAATCCGGAGTGAAGAAATTCGTCCAGCCCAAGTCGAAGTGAAGAAAATTGCCCGAAAGCCGAAGAGAAGTTAGAGTTGCAGGGCGGACGGCGAAAGAGAAGTTAAGTTGGAGTTGCAGGGCGGACGGCGAGAGACAGTTGCAGGGCGGACGGCGAGAGAGAGTTGCAGGACGGACGGCGAGAGGAAGTTGCAGCGCTGACGGCGGAGACGAGTGGACAATAATTCAGACTCAGAAGCCGAAGAGAAGAAGTTCAAGTTCAGTTGGGTTTGCGCCTCGGAAGAAGAAGTTAAGTTGGAGTTGCAGCGCGGACGACGGGCCTTGTTCATTGGTCCCCTTTGCGGCAAGACAAGTCGAAGTGAATAAATTCGTCCAAACCAAGCTTAAGAAGAGAAATTCGTCCAACACAAGTCGAAGTGAATAAATTCGTCCAAACCAAGCCTAAGAAGAGAAATTCGTCCAACCCAAGTCGAAGTAAAGAAATTCGCCCAACTCGAGTCGAAGTGAATAAATTCGTCCAACCGAAGCAGAAGAGAAGAAGTTAATTCGCGCACTGACGGCGAGGGAAATCAGCCGTGAACGACAGGTAGAGATCAGCGCCCAGTGTTGAAACCAAACCACACCCCGAAATGCAAATTTCTAGAGAACAAGCAACTCGAAGCCTTAAAGATGTATGGTAGAAGCTTGGTGCCACAGTCCACAAAACGGGTCGGGAGGTAGGAATAATCCTGTGTAACGAACATTTAGATATAAAAAGTTGTTACCTTTTTCTTCAATAATTTTTGACCTTGTGAGTTTTTCTTTTTCTTGTGTGTTATCACCCCCGTTGGACTCAGCTTGCATACGGCCCCAATCCCAGTTTGATCCCGTCTGTCTAAGATCTAATCACAACGTGGGTAGGCAGACCGGAGATCAGTACAGTTACCCTAGTAACCAGGCGTTGGAGGCGAGTTGGGAACGACGAGGCTGGTATTCATCTAACCCAAGGGTTAGAACGTCACACTTGGAGCAGCGAGGAGCGAGCGGCTGGCGTCGCGAACGGGATCGAACGACACAGTCGACGCTGCGACCAGGGGGGGCGGGCGACGTCACAATTATCTTGCATAAAGGTAGCCCTATCGAAACCTGAATTCTGTATGATTGGCACAACATGATCTTGAACAATGTTTTATAGATCTGCGCGTTTACACGAGTTTATAACCGGATAAGAGGCGTTGTACCTTGGCTGAAAACATTCCAAATACCATGACGCTTCCGCCCCAAACTTGACAGTTTTCTTAGTACACTTTGCACTTAATCTTTCACCAATACGTCTCTTTACATTGTTTTTCCATCATTTCCAAATAAATTAAACTTGCTTTCATCATTGAAAAATACTTTTGCCCAATTTTCATATGTCCAAATTACATACCTGTTTGCAAACTCTAATCTCTTCTTCTTATTCTTCGAACTAACAAATGGTTTCTTCCCTGGGGTTCGATTAAACAGCCCTATTTCTTGCAGTCGTCTACAAACAGTCTGTCTTGACACATTAACACATGAGGTACTATTCATAACTCTTTTAATTTCTGTGCAAGACTTAAAACGGTCCTTTAATGACATACGCTGCATTATTCGATCTTCCCTTGCCGAAGTTTTTGCGGGGTCTGCCGGTTTTAAAAAGCACTAACTATTTTGCCAGTATCATTGTAGGATTTAACAACCCTGCCTACAACACTCTTGGAACGGTTCACTTTCTCTGAAATCTCTCTAATGGTGTGCTTTTCCTTGTGTAGCTTCACAATAGCTTGTCTCACAGAGTAATCAAGTTTTTTTAGCGTTTCGCCATGGTGCCGGATGATGCAACGTTTACAAATGACTAAGTAAGACTTATTCTTTAGAGAAATCAAAAAATTTGAATATAGCATACTGTTTACATTGTTTTTCTCAATTTTGTCCCTACATATATATATATATATATATATATATATATATATATCATTTATTTAAAATATGATTCCAACCCAACATAAGAGTTCTCATGTTTCAAAACAAGAGCCGAAAACTTCAATATAATTATTTGAATTAAATTGAATTAAAGTACTAAGCTCTGTTCCGTCTTCAAACGAATTTTTTACTGGAATAACTTGCTCCTGAAATTTACGCGTTTTAAATCCAGATTACTATAGTAACGGCTAGAGCAATTGTTTAAAGAAAAGGGGCGTAAGGGTTAATATTTTGTATCAATATCTCAGTTACAGTCACAGACGTCAAGACAGGGTAAGTTTGGGGTGTCTAAATTTAAAGCGGAAGATGATATCGTCTAGTCTGGTTAAGTGTCTATGGAGATTTATTTATGTTATTTTTTTTATTTTTCTGAAAGGTTTTTGCGTATATAAAAAAAAACTGTCATATATATATATATATATATATATATATATATATATATATATATAATCTCTCACCAGTAGCACTCAGTGTTATGATCAATGAAATCTTCAGGTGTTGGGTAAAGACAGACCGTTATATATTTTCAGCTTTAATAAAAATATATGGGAAAGTCAGTGCTGGCCCCATCCATGTATTATAACGTGAATACGGTTTATGTTTATCTAAAAAAAATATATACTTGATAGGTCTGTTATATTACATCGAGAATTATTGTTTTAACCCTATCACTCAATGTACGATATCTTAAACTCACATATATATATATATATATATATATATATATATATATATATATATATATATATATATTCAATCGTTGTTTAGAAGATACCCGTATTTGTTTAGACGATATTTTTAAACAGATTTTATTTCGTCAACCGTTGTGTGTACCCGAGTTGAAGGAATAAACAAATGTAACCTCTGATAGGATCCCAATTTTCTCATTACAAGCGAACCCACAGTCTGAACTGGCTTGCCTTGACCGCTCGGCGACAGAAGCTTCAGAGTCAGCTAAAGGTCTATTTACCTTAAAGCACTTCCTCTCGATCAGATTTTTTCCAAAGATATATCTGCTCAATATTGTATCCATCAATTCTTTAGAAATTAATTTTTTCAAAGGGATTTCTGAAGAATTAATATATATATTTTTTTTTTAAAAAAACGACATTATTTTAACCTTTATTTTATTGCATACCAGTATTTGAGTAAACTTTCCATTTTTCAGATACTTTATTTTGCCGACCGGTCGCAGTACTCGAGCGAACTTAATAAAGAAAATGTCCCTTCCGACATATTACTATTTCTTCATGATTTTCCTTGGAATGAAATTCTCTTTGATCTCTAAAGACAGCAGCAATTACTTTATCGCCTGCAAAAATTGTTGATTTTTGCCAAATTCTCGAAGAGATTTATTCCCCACTTACATCCACAATCTCTAAATTTGTAAAACGTTATTCTTAAAAGAAGACACAAAACAAACCAAAAAAAAAGCTGACGAAATCAAAAAATACAGTTAAATAAGAAAGTGCGGGTTTCATGTACTTTGCTGTTACTTTTTTTAAAAATTTTTTGCAAATAAAACAATACTAATGAAATATTTTACACGCATACTGTATGCATAGAAAATTTGTTCTCGTTTCATCAATAAAATTAGTCTCATAATAATATAATACCGAATTTCATATGATTATTTGCGATCATTTTTGGTGGTCCAAATCTACAGATGTTTCAATATTTATTTCATGTTTTAGATCTAACTCGGCCAAACTAATACTTAATTCAGATGGACCACCTCCACATTATGCTTTGGCGGTAAGGAACAACTTTAACCAGACCTGTCCATATAGAGTGACCACGTCTTTCACTTAACCTAACACCAATAGATTTTGTTTTATTTGGGGGGGGGGTTGTAAAGAACAAGCTTTATGATTGAAATCCTAACTCAGTGGACGAATAAAGAGTACATCTCAGAAGAATTATTTACTGAAATTGATTCAGATCGGTCTTTGTGTCGTGCTGTGTTGTCTTCGTGTTCTGGAAAGTTTCGTATAATGTTGTGATGATGAAGACGGCCATTTTGAGTACTTGAGATGAAAATGTGATAAAATATGTAAGTGTCAAACAAATGTACATAGGCAGTTCGGAACAAATATGATTGGAACAAATAAAAATAAATGTAATGCATTTTTTAAAAAATGTATGTGCATGCATACTAAGAGTCCGCTTGGGAACACCTGGTACTGTAAGCCCCCAAAGTCCAACCCTTACCTCACAGTCGGTGGGGGGTGGGGTGCAAACGGTAGTGTCAGAGCTATGCCGTCCGGAACTTCGTTCCTGGTAGGGCCACCCAAGGCGGACAGGTCTGACACACACGCCGGCTAACAAGGGCTCTGGTGAAAATCCAAGGAGCGTCTGCATCGGTAACCGGCGGCTTCTGGTCGTTCCTGTCTCTGCGTCTGTGGGAACCCCGCGGCAAGCAAGAACATTATCCGAGTAGGCCTGGGTACCCTACTTCTGCAATTTATCCCAAGAATCTTCTTCTCACAACAGGAAGAAGCCGGCTCAATCCGCCCAGGTGGAATGCCGCATCAAGTACAAGTAAGTACATACTAAGAGTAAATCTACTTTTGGTCTACCATCTATGTAAATAAAACCTCTTAACTGAAATGCATATCGTGACATTCATATAGAGACACATTCACCGAAAAAGACAAGTTTGATCTCACACACACATATATATATATTTTAAGACATTTTTATGTTTATACATTCTTTTTATAGATACAAATATTTAAGTAAATGCTCTGTTTATAATAAACAGTATTAAACAAAATTTACCGGCCTGAATGTCCGAGAAATTTTCACAGAAAATATTCGTCCACCGACACGAACCGAACCTGAATCCTATACGGAACCGTAATTTAACTTGACGTGCCTTTACCGATTTGGCCACGAAGGAGCGTTCGGTTAGCAGGGTCGAATTTACTGTATTTGAACTTCAATCTTCCATGAATCTCGCACGTACATTCATGTCTGTACATGGCGTATCAAATGCAAACAAATGACGTCACACATTATGAAATGGACAAAGTCCGACAATTATTTTAAGACATTTTATGTTTATACATTATTTTTCTAGATACAAATATTTAAGTAAATGGTCTGTTTATAATATATATATATAGAGAGAGAGAGAGAGAGAGAGAGAGTTGGATTGATGTGAGTTTGTAACCCTGGGTTTCACGTGAAAGTCAGGGTCACAAACTCACATCATTACAAATAAATATGTTAGCTCTATCTCTGATATTGAACAATTTCTAATAAGTACCGCGCATATAATATATAAATAATATATTGCACAGACACACAGGGACACAGACACACACACAGACACACACACACACACATATATATTTATACTTATATGCCCACACTTTTCACACACACACACACATACACACACACACATATATATATATATATTAATATATATATATATATATATATATATATATATAATTATATATATATATATATTAATGTCTGCTCAGCATAGTTGCAGTATAAAAGCTGGGCTCTGGGTGTTGAACAAACACAAATGTACCTGAGCAGCGTATGAATTAGGTATTGGCTAGCTGCTCTAGTAAAGGGCAAACAATTATATATATATATATATATATATATATATATATATATATATATATATATATATACAGCAAATCTTAATTAAAACATTCTTCAGTGAATAATATAGACATATGTCTATTTATTTTTATAATAATCCTTTTTTGTTCTCTAACCATTTTCTTGATGTTAAAATGGAATTCATCAAGAAAGACACCTTAGTTTTTCCTTATCCAATTAAATAGACACTATATATTTATATTATTCAATAAACTATATATGTATATGTTGCATTAAATAATTTAGGCATATGTCTATTTATTTTATAATAATCATTTCTATTTCTCTAATTATCTTCTTGATGTTAAGTTGAAAGTCATACAGCAAGGTGCCGTATTTCTTATTAATCTACGTACATTCGATCTCCTCCGAGTTAATACTCATGGGGAATTGCGATGCTAAACTTCATCTAACAGTAATATTTATTATGGGGATCTTTGTAAACACGTGTGAACGAGATCTGGCACAATTATTTTTAAAATGACTGTTGTGCTTACAATGTTTTGTAAACAACCGTTCACAATGCAAGGGGGTAACCAGAGATGGTAAAATGCAACGTGAGGTTAAATGTTAGTCAACTCAAATGCATTTTAAAACATTGCTATTACACTCGTAATAAATTTTGTTCAGTGTTGATTTGTTGCTTTTGATATTGAGGGTGTCTAGGATTTTAAGTCCTTTCCCAATATTTCATGAAAAATACGTAGACATCATATATCTAGAAAAATTAAAAAGCCATAATACATCTATATTATTTAATGAAATATGCTGCCTATATATATATATATATATATATATATATATATATATATATATATATATATATATATATTTCAATTTCAATTAATTTAATAATTGAGACAAATTTACGAGAAGCGTTTATTTACCAAAATATATACCATCATTTAGTATTGCCTGTTGACATCGTTGTGATAGAAACGTAATTTCACGCTTATTCATAACATTATAGTGCATTGGACATTATCGTCTGTAACTGTAATTCTAATTTATTCATAATTTCCACGCATGCTTCGTAGTTAGAATTATAAATTCGTCATTAAAATTGATTTCTCAAATATCCAAATTAATTCTGACTCAATATTTCCCAGTGTTCAAATATATTTTAACCTGACCGTGTCCATAAATTAACTTATGATAATTCCTAATCTTAAAAATTCAGGTAAAGTAATTGTTAAAATAAAATAAAAAAAGAAGTGTTAAGCGTTTTTTTCGAGTATGCTGTATATTTGTTTAATTATATTTTGACTAAATGCAAATAAATAAATAAATAAATAAATAAAAATAAAAACAAGAATTTGGCTTATTTTCCAGCAGATATTTTCCAGAATGCTGTGTGGAGATTTCCCCTTGGCTACCCACTACTCAATGCCGCTGTCACTGTCCGCTCGACATTGAAAATTTGAGACAGCCTCCTTTTCTTTGCTAGTTAATACCCACATGACCCATGATTACTTGTTCAAAGCACGTTACTCTTCAGCGTAATGTCAAAACCGTTGCAGATCTCGGTTTCCTCATGTCAGCGTTCTGTTGGTGCTGGACATTTTCCTCGGTCGATTCCAATGCGAATATTCTTCACGGATCAGTTGTCTAAAAAGTTGCGTCTACCCGACGTTTCTTGTTTTCCGTTTGCTCTTCTTAGTAGATCCGCTTTTCCTAGTGATTTAACATCAGCATTTATTCCGTTTCGAATGTATCAGCAAAGTTTTACCCTAATGCATTTTCATTTTTAGCCATTTTCAAGTGACAGACAGGCCGGCTTCCTTTTCCTAGTGATACACACTAAGTTATTCTATTTTTTTTTCATATTTGATTTTTACGCATTCGACTTTATCCATTACATCACCCACAGATCCAACGTGAAATTTCCATACGGTCACCCATCTAAGCACTGACGAGTATAGACGTTGCTTAATTTCGATGATCGCAAGAGTGCCTGAAATGATAAAAAAAAAATATACTCCAGTATTTAGATTTATTTTTAACTCTCTCTCTCTCTCTCTCTCTCTCTCTCTATATATATATATATATATATATATATATATATATATATATTGGTTGGATAGATGTGAGTTTGTGACCCTGGGTTTCACGCTTTAGCGATCGTCAGACAACCAAATATGTTAGCTCTATCTCTGATATTGAGCGCTTTCTAATAAGTACCAAGTATATAATATATAAATAATTATACATATATATTTATTTATATTTATATACACACACTTTTCATACACACACACACGCACACACACACACACACACACACACACACACACACACACACACACACACACATATATATATATATATTGTTGAAACTTGACTAATGCATGGAATAATAATACAGCACAAAATGTACTTAGAACAAAATGTATTGAAACAAGAAAGTGCACACAATATTTACATATAGTCTTTTGTATATTCTTGGGAAGACCGTTCCTGGACAATGTGTTGACTGAGTCGCAGTCGGGCAGAGCCTCTGAATTGAATCTCTTGATTCCTCCCCTCGTCTTCCCGGTACCAACCATATTTATATGATCGGTACTCCACTATGCAAATTAGGTGGATCCTACCACAATATATATATATATATATATATATATATATATATATATATATATATATATATATATGTGTGTGTGTGTGTGTGTGTGTGTGTGTGTTTTTAAGAACATTTTTTATACGTTCTTTTTATATATACAAATATTTAAGGAAATGATCTGTTTATAATAAACAGTATTAACGATATTTACCGGTCTGAATCTGGAGATCCGAGGTTTGAAGATCACCTCTTTATTGCTGTTTTTACCTTTATAATCCGATGTGGTAGCACCTTTTAAGGTCCAAACTATGGGAAAATTGTAAGCCCCCCCCCAAAAAAAAGCTATGAAAGTATACAAATATATTTTCATAGTAAAAGTATCAGCAATACATTATTATATAAAGAAAAAATACGAAACGCACATATCTGTAGTAAAATTTTTACCAATACCCTGTTTACCGTTGTTCCCCTGTCTGAGACTATTGAGATGTGTTGCGATATGCTTTATCGTACCTCTTTGTCTCCTCCGGATTTTCCTGAGAGTGTGTTTGTGGATTTCATGATGTTCGCCACCGTGTCTGTTGAATTTAGTTTTAATAATATTATATATCGGCAGATCGACGGTGTAGCAATGGGTTCGCCTTTGGGTCCAGCTGTAGCCAATATTTTAAAGCTTTATTGCGAAGGTCGTGAACTATTACACGTTGTCACTTGTGAGCATGACTCTCAATGCATACACATATGCATCAACTATTATAACGATAACTAGGTTAACGTTAACGATTATTATTGCAAAAATACCAGCAATACATTTTATCTGGTGTTGAAGGCATAAAATTGCGTTCAAAATATATATATATATATATATATATATATATATATATATATATATATTAATTGAAACCATAAAATTCTTTTAAAATATTTAGATTTCGGCAATAAATAACTCGTAGAGATAGATAATCCACTACACTGACCAATCGTATACGATCCACATTTAGGTTAAGGACGGCGTACCAAACCCACGTTCATCTTGGGCATGACGATAAACTACATCCGGCAGCAAAGCCTCTGATTGGTGGGGCGGTGATTTGAGCTTGCATGGAACCATCTCTTAATAAATCTTGTTCCCAGGTTCGCCCTAACCCGGGGAGGTAGCACTTCTTAGGATCCCAGCTGTTTTCAAATGCCAAACTAGGGTCAAAGCACTATGAAAGTATACATAAAAATTTTTATAGTAAAAATATCAGTAATATATTTTAATAGTAAAAGAAATTATTAACATTCTCAAGAATTTTAAATTTCAGCATTAAGTGACACATGCGTTGATATACCGTTCAACAAAAAAAACAAACAATGCCTCGGTCACGAGGATTTGTGACTTCGCGCTGGCATGAACACACAAGTACTCACAGCCTGGTTTTCAAGCATTACTTATTGGTGCCGAACATTGGGATCGTCTTCCCAGGTTGATATCAAGAAGATGGACAAATGTAATTCGAACTTGGGCTTATGTTCATGACCTTACGTTTAAGAACAATGTCACGCTGCTTATTAATACAAAATACAACGTTTTCCTTTTTTTGTTGTTTTTTTTTAAAATTATTTTTCAACCAATAGAAATTCCTAGAGCCACTCAAGGTAGAATGTTGCAAAATACGGTTGCTATATAGGAATCAATGCGGCGGAAAATATTGCCTTAGTCGCGTGTCCAGACACCGAAATAACCTCGTTCGTTTGCAGAGCACCGAAGGGCACGTTAGGGGAAGGCGGAGTCCCAAAGAGATGAAGAGATTTAAAATAAAACAGTAAATATCTAAATAAATAAGCGGTAAATTATGTCTGTCTGTCCGTGTGTCTGAACCCCCTCTAACTCGAACCACACATGCTCTACACAGATATATTTATACCTTTTTGGAATAAGGATGGTGTTAGGATTGTAAAACTGCCGTTCATAAGTTTTTCATTTATATTGAATTTAAAGTAAATCAAAAACGTTGTTAATCTATTTTTTTCTGTTTTAAATTCATTTCAAAATGTCTCGCAAACTTTGAATTGAGGAAATCAATTTTATTTCTTCGAAATGTCAAGGAATCAGAGTTAAAGTGAGAGGTTTCGTTTTATGAGGTTTTGAAGTTCCGCAGAGTTTGTGATTTGAAGAACTCGATTTTAGGCCTGAATTGGACTTTCGGCTCAAATCGGTTTGTTAACCGATATTTGACATACCACACTAAACAGAGTTAAAGAAATATTTTGAAGTTCCCTGGAGTGAAACAAGGAATTCAATGTTATTTCATCATTGTCGTTTTCTAAGCTAGACCAGAGGTCTTTTTTTTAACCGGAGACCAAATTAGCACTCCGCAGGAACGAGTTTAAAACCCCGAAGCTTGTACATAATAAAATACAGCGTAAAGTTGAGTTATGTTGGAATTTTGGGGTACGCCGGTACTAATGAGCCAGCCAAAATGAGCTGACTCATTTTATAGTTCACCAATAGAAGGCTTCACCAATCAGAAGTGTCAAAATATTAAATGCGACGTGTATAAAGGCAGCCATGTTTTTTTCCGAATATTCACTGCCAACCTCTAATATCGAAGACTGAAGAATTACGGAACAGCTGCTGGTGGTATTGGCGATATAGTCAGATTCAGTAGAGTGTCTGACACGTGAGTATTAATCTTTAACGTTGTTTTATTGAACAGATTACGTACTGCGCTGTGTTCTATATTCATAGACTTGGCAAACATGGTCAACAAACTGGTGTGGAGCTAAAATTAATAGTAAAATCTAATCTACTCTATTTACAATAATAAAATGTAATTTACTGTATCTATTTAAATAAAAACTATGAATAATTAATTGAATATTTAGACATCGCAAATTTCAAGAGGGATACTGCATAATGCACTTTTTAAGCCACTGACGAATAAGAAGCTGAATACATTATCATAGCCTGATATCATTTCCCTAGTTGGTGGATATGTGGGTGCATTGAGACTCATGATCACAAGTGACAACGAGTAATAGTTCACGACCTGCGCAATGAAGCTTTAAAATATTGGCTGCAGCTGGACCCAAAGGCGAACCCATTGCTACACCATCGATCTGCCGATATATAATATTATCAAAACTAAATTCAACAGACGCAGTGGCGACCATCCTGAAATCCACAAGTACACTCTCAGGAAAATCCGGAGGGGACAAAGAGGTACGGTAAAGCATATCGCAACGCAACTCAAAAGTCTCAGACAGGGGAACACAGGTAAACAGGGATCAGATATCAAACGAACACATGAACCCACCATCAGTAGAATAACTACGAATAATTTCAGCAAAGGAGAAGGAATCTTTAATACAATACGTACTGAAATGCAACAAAACTGGTTGTAGCTCTGTCAAGATTCAACTACCAACATATGTGTGTGTGTGTGTGTGTGTGTGTGTGTGTGTGTGTGTGTGTATATATATATATATATATATATATATATATATATATATGAGGCAAAATATACAGAAAAAAAAACAAAAATCTTAATATGCAATTATGGTGCATTAATTTTAATATAATGTCAACATTAATACAGCATAATTGCATATTAAGATTTTTGTTTGTTTTTCTGTATATTTTTCTTCATACTGTCGGATCTATATCCATATATTTGCTTATATATATATATATATATATATATATACTTGTTTCATTAAATTATATAGACAAGTGTTGTCTATTTATTTTATGTAAATTCTTTTCATAACGTCTAATAAGTTTAATAACATTATCCTTAAACGAAGAAAGAAAATCACAATATTGATACATATTTCTAAATCCTATATAAGCTTTCTGCTTACATAAGCCATTATCAAAGATGACAATTACAGTACAATATATTAAGCAATACACGGATGATACATGTGATGATAGACTGATAATGTCCTTAAGCTTATCAGACGTTATGAAAAGAATTTACATAAAATAAATAGACACTTGTCTATATTGTTTGATGAAACATGTATCAATGATAAAATGCTGCCTAAATACACACACACAATATATATATATATATATATATATATATATATATATATATATATATATATATATCGGTGTGTGTGTCTGTGTGTACAGTCTATATTTGGATAACGACCTTTATTTTAATCATGTTTCGTTGGATACGATATACAAGGAAAATTTAATTTATTTTTATTGAGATTTTATTGTAAATTTTCTTCATTTGTTCGGGGTCAAGTTTTGTAAAAGAATTCGGTCGTGTCTACTGTTACAAGCCTTTTCGGCCACTTCTTTAGCGATTTTCATTGAGTTTGTTCGAATTGTTATTAATTTCTTGCGACGATTGTCTTTTAAGATGTAGTTTTGTGATGTATATTGCAAAAGTTTAGCGTTTATTCCGAGCCAAGTGTGTCTGCGTGCATATGTATGTGCTCGTCTGTATAATCTCCCTATAAATACCTGACAGAAATCAAGCACAGATAAGGATAATTCGAAGAACTTTTTTCTCGTTGTAGCTAACTGAAGTAGTTCGACATGCTCCACATTAGGCCGGAGTGCGCATGTCATCTTCACAGTGTGCTGGCCATCTGAGTGACATCACCGCAGAATTGCTTAGCGCGTTGAGAAAAGGCCTTTCCTTTCTTTTTCATTTTCCCTATTTTATCAAAACTCTGTCGATTTTTTTGTTATCTTTTTTTCGTTTATTTAAAGTTTCTTACGTTTTTATCATCAAGCCGAACATTTCGTTGATTATTCGACATAATACAATAAGAGCCCTGTAAAAGATATACAGGTACAGATGCGTTCATACATGTCTTTCCAGATTTTTGCATGTATTCCTGTGGGATCGGCATTATTGATTTCGTGACATGTGTGAAATGTCCGGCAAATGACGATACTTGCAAAATAGGCTAACAGAATTACTGATTGATCATGAGTAGCCCCCCTGTATGCACTAATTATGTAGACACTCCCAGAAATACACGTATATATATATATATATATATATATATATATATATATATATATATATATATATATATATATATATTGTGTGTATGTTATTAAGCTTTATCAGACAATATGAAAGGAATTTAATTAAAATACATAGACAAAACTTTTCTATATTATTTAATGAAACATGCATGAATACACACACACACATACATACATATAGATGTATATCTATATATATATATAGAGATAGATAGATAGATAATATATATATATATATATATATATATATATATATATATATATTGTGTATGTTATTAAGTTATCAGACAATATGAAAGGAATTTAATTAAAATACATAGACAAAACTTGTCTATATTATTTAATGAAACATGCATGAATACACACACACATACATACATATACATGTATATCTATATATATATATAGAGATAGATAGATAGATAGATAGATATATATATATATATATATATATATATATATATATATATAAAAAAATGCATCAACACACACATAATATTCCATGGTCATAATTTATTCCATTGGAATCGTAAATACGATCCAAATCATCAGACCTACAAATTCAAAATGAAAACAGAAAAATACAACTCCGGAAATATAAAACAGAATTTAGAGAAATATATAAGTATGAGGAGGAGGAGAGAAAGCTAACAGAAAGAATTTTAGGAGATGTGGGGGATTAAAAGAGGAGAGAAAAACGACGATGTCTAATTATTTAATAAAGATACATTTCGTATATATAGGTGACATATATACCATATATATAATTATATATATATATATAATAAAAATGATAGGAGGGAATGGGAAAAGGAAGAGAAAAGGGGGGAGAAAGAGAGAGGAGGGGACATGAAGGAAAATAAATTTATATATATATATATATGTCTAATGTGTGTGTGTGTGAATATATATATATATATATATATATAGATAGATAGATAGATAGATAGGATAGATATATATATATATATACATATATATATATATATATATATATATATATATATATATATATATATATATATATATATATATATATATATATATATATATATATATATATATATATATATATATATATATATATATATATATATATATATATATTTCCAAGAGGATAGAATACAGGTGGAACTCAATGTCCAGGACAAGGTAAGAATATAATTAAAAGGCTGAAACACTAATATTACATGGATATAATTTATTACATTGAAATCGTAATTACGAACCAATTCATCAGACATGCGAATTCAAAAACAAATCAGAAAAAAATAACTCCGGGAATAAAAAAATAAATTTTAGTGAGTGTGTATGTATGAGAGTGGGGGCGAATGTCAGATGTAAATGAAAGCTCTAGAGAGGGGTAACAGACGAGAGAAAAAGAGGAAGGCCTAAATGTGAAGGTGGGTATTAAAAATTAAGAGAGAAGATTTAAAGAGAGGAGTTAAAAGAAATATTCCATCAACAAGAAGAACTATTCGAGAAATTTCAAATTCGTTTTTTTTAACAACGCTGGCACAACATGCGATAAAGTAATCAGGAATAATCTCACTTGTTTTATGATTATCTCCCTTTAGACAACTTGTTTGTAGAGGAGTATAAATAGTCACTACGTTCGTTTTAATTATTCTAAGCAGAATAAAACTTCCTTAAGCCTACTCTTTCTCCCTTTGTTATTACACAGCACTTTAATTTGCAGATGACCCGACAAAGCGTAAGTAATTCGACTCTAAAAGCTTCCTTAGAATTATTAGCAAAAAATATACGGGATTCCAATTTTTATTCAAGAAAATAATATTACAATTTCTTCGCTTTTTAGCTCTTTGCGTCCTGCATTCTTGAACAATTTTAACCATTCCTCCTAAGGAACTGAGTCAAAATTCGCAAATAACTGATATATAATGTTTCACGGTAGATATAAAAATAGTTACAAAAAATACAAGTTCATGATTGCTTTCTTGACTCTCTTTCCTTAGTAAAAAGGATCTTTTTTTTTTATCCAAAACACAATGAAAAGGCGCGTACATGGTGGTATAAATGGCCGCCTTTATACACGACGGATTGAATATTTTACGTCTTCTGATTGGTTAACCGTCTATTGGTGGACTATAAGGTGAGTCAAGTCATTTGAGCTAGCTCACTAGGGCATATATACACAGAAAACTGCAACAGGTATAACGTTCGATGACATCTGAATATTATGGCTTTTCTGTTTGTCTCTTCAAAATAAGACACCCAATATCAAAACACGGCTCAAGTGTTTACCCACCGTTCAATCAGATGCTGGGCATTGTTATTTTTCTCTACCACTGTTGAACCGGTGGCTGGGCATATCGTTATTTTTCTCCACCACCGATAAGCATACGAGCGCGATTTTTCACGCATGCAAATCAAGGCTTCTTCTTCTTAACCATGGCCGCAAAAAGAAAATGTGTGTTTCAATACTTTTATTTTACCTGAAAAATCTTTGGATTTAACTTTTTCGGTAACTGTAGACCGACTTAAGGAAAGTTTTGGAGATCTACAGTCACTCTTTTACATTCGTTACAACCGTTTAAAATTGTCGAAAAGCAATGCAATTGCCTACGTAAATTTCGTAGGAAACCTCAATCGTGAATTTCAGGAATTTCAGCTTCAGGCACTTACTGAAGATCAATTTAAATGTCTCATGTTAATCGCTTGTCTTCCACTCTGCACACTAAGACGATGTGCGCACACGGCTATTATCCAGACAAGAACAGGATAAAGACTTCACAGCAAACGCTCTTGCTACCGACTGCCAGAGGCTTATGAACCTTAAAAATGACTACATGATTGTTTAACAAATTACTTTCAAATTCCTCTCCAATCGGCCACAGTTCAAGCAGATGAAAAAACGCGAAAGGCATCAAAAAGAAAAAAAAAATTCTCCGACGGCATGTTAGCCGTTTGGTGAGTGACACTAAACACGCTTCTGTCCGTTAATAAAGATTAATGTCAATTATGTCATGAAGCCGGACATGAGGAGATTTTTTGTTGCCAAAGCTCCCAATCATTTTTAGAAATAATATTCAGAGTTCGTGAAAGATTCACGAAAAAAAGCGCTTTCGTAAACCGCGTAAAAACAGACATCTTGCCTCTGCAACTTTCAAATTTATCGAATTCCACAGAAGATATATCCGTTTTTTTTTTTGTTTTTTTTTTGACCCAGCTTCAGATATAACTTTGATCTCAGCAAAATTTCTACCAACGGAATGTCAAATATATATATATATATATATATATATATATATATATATATATATATATATATATATATATAAGTAGTAGAAGTAATCTTATAAGAGTAAAAATTATACACGTTAGAAAAACCTTCAGTGTTTTGATTTGCAAAATAATCAAACCAATAACAAAGGGAAAAAAAGGTATATAAAAAGGAAAGAACCAAGAACATGTCCGTTAGGCGAAAATAACCGTCTAGCATGCAAGTCCAAAGCCCAAAGAAAATAAACCCGATATGAGTACGGAAAATAACTAAATAAAGTGCTCAATACAATTAGTAGAGCAGACCTAGAGAGCCAGCGGATCGGCAGGAAGGAAGCCTTCCCTGACGATCCGCTAAATGAAACCGTGGTAGATTTTTCTGGCTCTCTAGGTTCAACTATATATATATATATATATATATATATATATATATATATATATATATATATATATATATATATATATATATATGAGAATTCTAATAAGGAATATCTAACGTTTATTGTTACTGGATCTACATTTGAATAAGACCTGCAGTTTCATACCTCAAAACGATATTTTTCGAAAGTCTCTCTCTCTCTCTCTCTCTCTATATATATATATATATATATATATATATATATATATATAAGCTAGTGTACAGAAAATGCATTTTTCTGTTGATAGCGCATAGCGAATATTTCAATCTATCTTGTAATCGATGAATGCACTCCTACACATCTAGTTTTATCCACAGATTGTTTCCAAAATGCGCTGATTTCGTTCATGTTAACAACTCATGGAATGAACATCATGTATTATGTAAAGAGATAAATACATTTACAGTGTTTATTATTCCCACTCTCATTTCTCGAATGTTCTCATTCATCACAGGAAAGCGTCTACTATGATGTGTAAATCTATTACAACTCTAAAATATTCAATAGAACAAACCCACGTCCATGACCCTTTGATCACGATAACCTTCACACGTTAAATGCTGGCACTAATATAGATATTTATTCAGCTTTGAGCGTTCTGTTTGTCAAGTCGAAAAAATATTGTAGGTGTTTTAAAAGCAGCAACTCACCGTTTACCATCTACATCACTATATGAAAAAGATGCGGCCTTCTAGCTGGTCATCAGGAACGACTGATGCTGATGGGATCTATGCAACTCTCTGATCAATGCTAATTCTCTCTCTCACTCTCTCTCTCTCTCTCTCTCTCTATATATATATATATATATATATAAAGAGAGAGAGATAAAAATCAAACTTAGAAGTAAAATACTCATATCATAAGGCTATATTTAAAAATAAGATATAATTAAATAAGATATATCTAAAAATAAGTCATATTTAAATAATTTATATTTAAAAATAAGTAAAATTATATTAAAATATTATATGTCAAATAAAATTAATATAAATATATTTATAAATATATCACTTATATTTAATAGAATACATATAAATATAGATTAATAGGTTATATTTAAAAATAAATGTATATTAAAAAATAAACATATAATAAGATAAGAAAATATATTTAAAAAGAAAAATATAAAAAAAAAATTTAAAATTTATATTTGAAATCAAGTTATATCTAAAACAAGTTATATTTAAAAATACAAATTCATACTTAAAAATACTAATGTTTGCTTAAAAATACAAAGTTATATTCAAAAACAACCTTATATAGATAATGAGAGGTATGTGATAAGAGGAAAGATAGTTCTTAGAAGGGGGAAAATTTATAAGATATAGCGTAATGATGGGAATATAAAAATTAAAATTAGTTATACATTCAACATTTGTAGAGTTAGAGAAATATAATAACTAATTAAGTAAAACCTATATTATGGAAATTTGAGTTTGTTTTTATGCCGACATTTTAATACTAATTCATTCCTCCGATTCAATAGCTCGATTTAGTTACTGAATTAATTTATTTTTCTTCTAAATTTAAGTTGCACCTATCTCTAAGACTTTATGAGTATGTACGGAACCTATTCTTTTCCAAATTATCTGTGAGTTCATATATTTCTCCTTGAATACACAAAATATCTTTGAAAGAGCTGTTAGGTGTTTTTGTCTTGATTTTAAAAATGACTGCCTATGGTTATAAAATCTTTGTTTCCATTTCATCGTTGAAATTCCAATGTAAACATTATAATTTTCATATTTTCTTTGGGGAAAATTGTTGCTTGATATATTACACTGGTAGATCTGAATTTTCCTTCTATTGGACAATTTTCTTTAGATCTGTAATTACAGGAGGTTTCAATACCAGATTTGTTGTTTATCCCATAGAAATTTCGTAAAATATGGTTTCATGTATGCTGTTGGTACAGGAGTATATAATTTTAATCGTTTCCTATTGAAGATCTTACTTAGAGGGTTGTTTTTATGAAAGTGTTTATTTATTAACTTTAGAGAATACTGTCCGTTGACAGTTTGCAGAAGGCAGGGATTATACCATATAATTTTCCTTTTTACGTGCCTACATTTCAATTTAGATATTTCAGTGTTACTTATGGTGGTTAGATAGGATAATTTAATTTTAAAACCATTTATGGAGAGAATTTTCAAACAGTTCTTTATTTTTTATTAAAGATGATTGGATGAAAATTAACTGATTTTATTGCCGACAGTGGTGGGTATCTGTTTAAAAATGTCATTGGAGTGGTTCGCATTAACATTAATATAGGTGGAGTTTTATTCTCTTTATGGTATGGTTTAAACGTTTTATTATTGAGATCAAGGGTCATGTGTAGATGATCAACTATTTAAGTTTAGAAGAAATCTCAATGTAAACCATAGTAAATTAAAGGCCCTAATTATTTTCTTTTTGTATCATCGCTGTTAGTGGACTATAACTACTGGAGAGGAAAATGAGTCTATCATTTCTGTATAGTCTTATGTCATTTGGATCTACAATTCTACTAAGTGTATCTAAAATATGAAAACTTACTAAATCAGCAACCTGGGCTGACTCATATGCGCCTATAGAGATATCTAAACCGTAATTAGGGCACTTTGTCCAGGGGAATATATAATATTCCCATTTTTATACTATTGTTTGTATCTTATAAATTACCCCTTTTATAAGAACTCTCTATCGTTTTATCACCTACATCACTTTATCTATATATATTAACGTGTTTTTTAATATAAATTTGTATTTTTAAATATAACTAATACTGTGTTTTTAGATATATCTTATTTTTAAATATAACTTATTTTTATAAAACTATTTATATAACTTTTTTATATATGCTTTCTTTTTGTATTTATTTTAATAAATATTTTTCTTATTGTATTTGAGTTTTATTATAAATGTTTATTTTTAAATTTAACCTATTTATTTATCTTTATATTCATTCTTCTCAAATATAAATAATCTCTATATGTATATAAAATAAATATATTTATTCATATTTATATTTATTTTTATTAAATGTGTTTTTCAAATATAATTTTACTATTTTTCAAATATAAATTCTTTAAATAGAACTTAATTTGAAATATAAGTTGTCTTTGGAATATGATTTTTTAATTCTAAGTATGACATTGTAATTTGAAATATAAGTACATGTATGTATTGTAATATTTTTAAACGCCTTTTCATTCCTCTCTTAAATTTAAATCAACATTTCATTTTTCATATAACCCCAGTTTACTGTCATAGGGTTTCTATCCGGTATTAATTTTATAAAACATCTTTTCTTTAAAACAAATACTTTCCACCCAACACTGAACACTGTTTTTTTGTTTATATTTTTATTCTTAAATGAAAGGGAAACATTGAAATTGGTAATTTTTCAAATGAAACTGAAACACATTGAAATAGATAAATTCTACATTAGTTTTTCGACGTTTTATTTTTAGCTTTCACAGTTAAATTTCTATTTCATAGACGAACTCAGTCGATACTGGGGTTGAATAAGAATGACGAATATTTTCGTCGGTCAAAATAAGCTTATTCCCTATATGAGGTGATTTAGGATTTTATTATATATATATATATATATATATATATATATATATATATATATATATATATATATATATATATATATATAGTATAATTGAGTAATTTATCGAGTCTAGAAGAAACCTCAACAGCATGCAGAAAGCACTGGACGGCCGTTTCGTCCTATATTTGAGTCTCATCAGCAGTGCGTATCCACTACCGAGAATTGAAACCCGGACAGTTACGGTATCAGGGAAACGTCATACCAACCGTACCAAGGATGACGAAGAGGTAACGAATTAGACTCAATATAGCGCCGCTCGATCACATATTCCGTGGTGGAACTCATCCGAGTTTCCCATGCCCATAGGACTGTGCCCCCACGAGCCTCGACTACTATCCCAAAGTCGCACCATCCAGAGCATTAGAAGCCGGTTCAAGCAAGGATATACAAGTGATGGAAATTATTAAGAGGATTTGAGATAATTATAATTAAGTAATTCATCGAGTATAGAAGAAACTTAAACAGAATGCAGAAACCACTGGATGTTTTTTTATATTTGGGACTCATCAATATATATATATATATATATATATATATATATATATATATATATGGCTAAGATACAAAAAAAAGCTGAAAAGCAATTTTCGGCTGTCATTTTACCACATAACACCTTTGAATGCTTAGCCTTGGAGCGAGTAGAATGGAGATCAACGTGTTTTAGTTGACTCAGCAGTTTTCAGTCTGCTTCTTTAAATCATGAGCAAGAAGTGAGAGCAAGATCTAAAAGGTCAGCCGATCTAAGAATGATCTCATCTCACAATCTTCACTCTTGCTCCATATGTGGCCTACTTTGTAAATCACCAGCGGGTTTTAAGTGCCACTTAAGATTATCGCGCAAAATTTCCTAATTGAATCAATTAAGCTATCAGATTCTCATGCATCGAAACCGAAGGGGAGGTCCATTATATATATATATATATATATATATATATATATATATATATATATATATATTGATTGATTGATTGATAGATAGATAGATATAAGATGTTTTGTTTAGTTATTAAATCTTATTAATAACTCGCACTATGATAATCAACTGGTCTGCTCGATAAAATTAATTATATAATTTTTGTACAGGTTGCGATGCTTAAATTTTCGTCTAAATTACGGAAAATGAAAATAACTCTGATATCTCATTTTAACATATATATATATATATATATATATATATATATATATATATATATATATATATATATATATATTTATTTAAAAATATGATTCCAACTCGCGACATAAGAGGTCTCATGTTTCAAAACAAGAGCCGAAAACTTCAATATGATTATTTGAATTAAATTGAGTTAAAGTGAGCTCTGTTCCATCTTCAAGCGAAATTTTTATGCCAGACTAGGGTTAATACATCTTCCGTTTCAAATTTAGACACCCCCAGCTTTCCCTGACTTGACATCCATGAAAGTAACTCTATATTGATACTTATTATTAACACCCAACACACGCCTATTGAAACAATTCGCCCTAGCTGTTACCATGGAAATTTTGATTTCAATTATTAAAACACGTAAATTTCGGAAATACGTTATTCCAAAAAGAATTTCGCTTGCAGATGGAACAGTGCTCACTTTAAGTCAATTTAATTCAAATAATCATATTGAAGTTTTCGGCTCTTGTTTTGAAACATGAGACCTCTTATGTCGCGAGTTGGAATCATATTTTTTAAATAAATAATTATATTTATGCTCTACTTTTGTATCGAGCACTATTTTTAAAAAATAATAACTAAAATACTAAGGAACTTTGGATTATTTACCTAACCTGTTCCTTCCTATTTTCTATATATTTTCATATATATATATATATATATATATATATATATATATATATATATATAATATATATATATATATACAAAATTATTATTTAAAGTACTAAAGAGTGAATTAACTCAAGAAAATCGCCATTTGCTTCAACCACATCCTACAGATAGCTTCGGAATTTCCTGTATCTCTTCCGGAACACCTCCTTTTTTAAGTTGGTGAGTGCTTCGATAATCCTTGCCTTCGGTCCATCTTTGTTGTTAAAAGAAGTTTTATTGGTCTGTCGCTCAACTGCGCGTAGCAAATAATAATTATTTAGGTTGCAGTCTGGGTAGTTAGTTGACAAGATGTAAAGTGTGATGTCGCAGAAATTGTCTGTCAGTTATGAATGGGTTCTGCTTGTGTGGCGTGAGGCTGAGACCTTTTGCCAGACATAGGGTCTTCCACTAGACTCACTCTTGACCCAGGGCAGAACTACCTCTTCAAGGCGCTTGATTTAGACCTCCTTAGTCTCTTTTAGGTTCTGACCAACAAATTCAGGAGTTTTCTTTTCTGAACGCTCGAATTCCAGATGATGATGATATCATTCTGTACAGAGTAGATTATGATCCTAATGACTTTCCTTGCTAGGGAGTTTGAATGTACGCCATACTGACCACTGCAGTCAGTAAACATACCTATTATAATTTGTATTTCTCTGTTGATGCTAGTCGGCCACTCCCATATAATATGTGGCCAATTTTCTGTGGATGCTGTTGAATTTCAGAATATTAGATTGAGTTCTAAATTCCTTAAAGTTACCCGTGTCGACAAACAGCTGTTAATGGTCAAAATGTAAAGGACTATGTATATAATAACAACAAGGACGTTGACAATGTTTCACAAGTCATGATAACAGTCCCTTGACTGTTTCGATCGTTGGGTGGACCTAGAGACAGAAGAAACTGACACTCTTCTCGAGTATGATCTGTTATTGGTGGTCATCAGGAATCCCTCCCTTGTCAAGTCCGTCTATTCTTTGGAGTTGCCGTCCCTGCTGGCATCTACATTCAATAGCGAATTGCATGATGGTCTTGCAGAGTCTGTTATGCCGTTTGAAATGGTCAAACCATGGCATCTTGCAGGACGTAATAGTGACAAGGAGAGATTTCTCTTGGACTACGAAACTTATGATCTTGCTCCGTATATAGACATTTTGTGATCCCAGTAGGAGATGCGGAGGAATTTTCACAAACATTTGTTCCAGCACATCCGGATAATTTATCCTGTCTCAAGCAGGAGTCTCCTAGTCTTACCCCAGTATAGGGAGGATGAATACGACCAGGGAACTATGAAGCCTGAACTCGGTATTAAAGCTCTCCCATATCATTTCTTGCCTTGCAATCGTTGCTGTTGCAGTGGTGATACGTGTGAAGATTTTTGTGTTTCACGGTATTGTTCCCGAGTATTTGAAACTTGACACTCCGTCCAGTGGTTCGCCGTCTATGGTGCCGATGGCATTGGGGTTGCAAGTGCAATCCAATACTACTTGGGATTTATTTGTGCTGAGTTCCATTCCGTATGCACCGGTTCTTTCGACGAGTTTGTTGGTCAGGTCTTCCAGCTCCCTGTTACTGCCCGCCATAAAGTTAACATCTTCTGCAAAACGAAGGATGGAGGCAGGTCTACTACCGATAGAGACTGATGTATTAGTCCGAGATTAAGTGTTAATCCGTAATTCTCTCAGATGGTTGAGACGATTCTTTCCAAAGTTAGAGTGGCAGGTGTTTCTCCAGTTTGCTCAGTTTTCAACAGCAAAATCGTATCTCCTCTATAAGGATGTGTGTATATATATATATATATATATATATATATATATATATATATATATATATATATATGTGTGTGTGTGTGTGTGTGTGTGTGTACAAATAACATATATATACGTTATTTGTGTGTGTGTGTGTATATATCTATATATATATATATATATATATATATATATATATATATATATATATATATATACGTTATTTTTATAGATACAAATATTAAATGCTCTGTTTGTAATAAACAGTATTAACAACATTTACCGGCCTAAATTTTCGAGAAATTTCATAGAACACGTGTCCAAACGACGTGACGAGGAGAGATTCTCGTACGCCCCACGAGTCTTTTGACCTTCCTCTGTACATTACTACTAGTCTTGTGCTCCACGAAGTCGATGCAGAGGAGCTATTCTCAAGCATTTGTCTTCGAACGCCCGGATACGTTTTTACAGCCTCAGTCAGGAGTATCCAAGACTTACGCCCGTACAGGTGGATGAATACATTTGTAGAGCTTGACCTTAGTATGAAATCTGATGGTTCTCTTTCATATCCTTTCATGCCTAGCCATCGATGCTGTGGCAGTGACAATCCGTGTGAGGATTTCTGTGTCGCAGAGGTTTTGACAGGGTTGCTCCCAGATATTTCGTTCAGTGGTTCGACGTCCATCGTCAAGCTGGGACTAGTGCTGCTTGTGTTATTTACCATTATTTTGCATTCTCTTGCTTGAGTACCATTCCATATGCGCCGGTTCTTTCAACAAGTTTGTTGGTCACGTCTTGCACCTCACTGTTACTGCCGGATATAAGGTCAACATCCCCCGCAAAACGAAGGTTGAAGACAGGTCTACAACGGATTGATGTAGAAGTTTTTTGATCGTGGCGGAACATCCGCATAATTCTTTCCAGAAACAGCTTGAAAATTGTTGTAGATTGTTTGCATGTGAATAAGTTAAATAATGATTACTGTATCTTCCTGAAATTCAGAAATACATTCCATTGGTATTATTATTTTTTATATTATTTCCTTTGATTTCTGGTGTGTACTCATTTCTTAGCGAGCAGAAACCTAAGATCAGATCGTCCTGGGTATGGCGATAAACTACATCCCTGTCCTGGGTAAGACGATAAACTACGTCCAACAGCAAGGTCTATGATCAAAATGTTTTGACGAACGTGGAACCACCTCTTAATTGCTGGTATTCCCAATTCCACCTTGACCCGGGTTGGTAGCACCTGTTATGGGTCCCAGCTATGGTTAAAGAGTTAACCCTAAAGCTAGGGTCAAATTCTATGAAAGTGTAAAAATAGGTTTTAATACCAGAAATACTTTGTAAAAAGGAAAAAAAAAAACTATTACCAGCAATACATATTTGGGGAAAAAATATTACCAGCAATAAAAATTTTGTCGACATTAAATAACCTATTGAGATTGATATGCCGTAAAGCAAAACAAACCAAACCAAGCCAAACCTAAGATTAGAAATGGCATCATGTGATTTTCATATTTTACATAGCTACAACCTAACGTTTTTGCTCTTTGTAAGGTGTGTGTTATACTCGTAAGAGAATTTTTTGTTTCTGGTATTATTATTAATAATTATTTTTAAGCTTTATTTTGCAAAGAGGCGAAATTTCATAACATTGCCCAAACAAAAACGACGCTACAACCTGCCGTTTTTGCTATTCCATGGTAAAATATATGCACCTGAATGGAAATCGGATCATTGTAATGTTACTAATAGATGCGCATTTCTTTTGTGCAACCTATTCTCATATTCGCTTTCAGAAGCACATGTTTATTCCCTCTTGCAGCTGACCAAACCAAACATCAGAAGAACAAAAAGACATTCTTGTCCACTGTCAATGGCTTGCGCTATCGACATGGCTTTCATTTCATTGCCACCACTGGCAATCCACCATGCGTGTGAGTTGTGTTGTAAATAAATAGCGTGTCTTACGTCAACTGAAGAACCGAACGAGATAGCATTCGGTTTTAGAGTGCGAATTTTGCGTGTGCATTTTTTTTTCTTTACGAAAGCGTGCATTACACTGAGAATAGGAAAATATTTTTGCGCTGGTGTTGCAAAGAGACAAGAAGAAGAAGAAGAAAAAAGTGTAAAAAACAAACAAAAGAAAAAAAACACACATTGAAAATCTCAACGAGAAATGGCGAAAAGTAAGATGGCGTCAGCAGAAGAGAATGGAAAGTACTTTGCTACATGGAATGGATGGCGGGGGAATGAATGAACGGAACAAGCGGGGCGAGTATGAACAAGTTGAAACAAAATGAAATTGGTGAAATTAGTTGAAGGTTTGAATCACTGAAAAAAAAAAGAAGAAAAAAAAAGGACATCTGGGACAAAGAAGCATAAGACAATTTTGGGAGGAGGAACAAAAAAAAAAAAACGAAGTCAAAGATAAAAAACAGTAAATATTGGAATTTAAAACAGAACAAACTGACAAAAAGAAAAAGAGGTAAGAGTTACAGAAAAACGAATTAAATTATTGGAGATGATAGAAAAAAATTAAGGAGGCAAAATCGAAATGGAAAAGCGTAGCCAAATATAAAATAAATAAATATATAGAAAGATTTAAAAAAAAAATGTGGGAAACACAAAGGAAGAGAGAATAAAGAAACGTGAGAGAAACATAGAAAGAGAGAAAAAACGAGGGAGAGAAAAAACATAAATATAAAAAAGAGAGAAAAAAACATGAGGGGGACATGTAAAAAGAAACAAAGAAAAAAAAAGAAAGAAATAAAACAAAGAAAGAAAAGAAAAAAATGAAACATGGGGGAACATAGAAAGAAAAACGCATAAAAACAAACAAAGGAGAAGAAATAAAAACAAAGAAAGAGAAAAAAGAGAACGAGAGAAACATAGAAAGAAAGAAAAAACGAAAAAACAAAGAAAGAGAGAATAAGAAATGAGAGAGAAACAAAGAAAGAGAGAAAAATATAACATGAGAGAAAACAAAAAAAAAGAAAAAAGGTAGAAACAAAGAAAGAGAAATAAGAAAGAGAGAAAAAAAAGAAAGAGAGAAAATCGATAAAAAAGAAAGAGAGAAATAAGAACAAGAAAGAAAAAAAAAGAGAGAAAAATATAACATGAGAAAACAAAAAGAAAGAAAAAAGAGGTAGAAACAAAGAAAGAGAGGAATAAGAAACGAGAGAAACAAAGAAAGAGAAAAATCGAGGTAGAAACAAAGAAAGAGAGAAATAAGTAACAAGAGAGAAACAAAGAAAGAAAGAAAAAATATAACATGAGAGAAACATAGAAAAGAAAAGAAAAACGAGGTAGAAACAAAGAAAGAGAGGAATAAGAAACGAGAGAGAAACAAAGAAAGAGAGAAAATCGAGGTAGAAACAAAGAAAGAGAGAAATAAGTAACAAGAGAGAAACAAAGAAAGAGAGAAAAATATAACATGAGAGAAACATAGAAAGAAAGAAAAACGAGGTAGAAACAAAGAAAGAGAGGAATAAGAAACGAGAGAGAAACAAAGAAAGAGAGAAAATCGAGGTAGAAACAAAGAAAGAGAGAAATAAGTAACAAGAGAGAAACAAAGAAAGAGAAAAATATAAAATAGAAAACATAGAAAGAAAAAAAATGAGGTAGAAACAAAGAAAGAGAGAATAAAAAACGAGAGAGAAACAAAGAAAGAGAGAAAATCGAAAAAACAAAGAAAGAATAAGAACAAGAGAGAACAAAAAAGAGAAAAATAAACAGAGAAAACATAGAAAGATATAAAAAGCGAGGGAATTCAAAGAAGAGACAAAAGAAACAAGAGAGAAACGTAGAAAGATAGAAAAACATGGAAGAAAGAAAGATGGAGTGAAAAACAAGAAAGAAAGAAAAGAAAGAAAGAAAGAAAGAAAGAAAGAAAACATTTGAGGAAGAAAGAATGAAAGAAAAAGAAACTAGGGAGAATGAAAGAGAGAAAAAGGAATCGTAAAAAAGAGAGAAACGAAATGAAAAAAGAAAGAAAGAATGAGAAAAAACGGGGGAGAAAGAAAGAGAGAAAAAAGAAACGAGGGAGAAATAAAGAAAGTGAGAAAAACGAAATGACAGAGAAACGTAGAAAGAAGCAAAAAACGAGAGAGAAACAACAACAGGGAGAAAAAAAAAGAGTGAGAAATATCGAAAGAAAGAAAAAAAGAATGACAAACAAAGAGAGGAAAAGAAACTAGAGAGAAAAAACGAATGATAGAAAAAAGAAAGAGTGAGAAACAATGAAGGAAGGAAAAAACTGAAGACAAATGTAGAAAGAGAGAATCACTAATAAAAAAAGAAAAGCGAATTAAGAAAATACATAAAATAGAAGAAAAAATGTAAGCACAAATCACATAAAAAAGTGTATAAAAATAATCGACAAAGAAATAAAGAAATAAAAAGGAAAATAAATAAGGTATAGTAAAAGAGAAGGTTTCTCCAAAGTAAGAAAGATAGGGACAAAGACAGAAATATAAATAACTCACTTTCTTTTAAGAAATAAGAAAAAAGATAACGTAAAAAATAAAGTGAAAGAAAGAAACGTTAAATACATGAAGCGATAACGCTATTTGGCACTTAATGTTGGCTTCAGAGAAAAGGAAGAAAGAAGATAAAATAGAAACTGAAAAGAAAGAAAGAAACGAAAAGAAGAAAAAAGAAAGAAAGAAACGGAAAGAAAAAATATTTAAGAAAGAAAGAAAGAAAGAAAGAAAGAAAGAAAGAAAGAAAGAGAGATTAAATACATGAAGCGATAAGGCTATTTGACACTTAACGTCGGCTTCGGTGAAAAAGAAGAAAGAAGAAAAAGTAGAAACTGAAAAGAAGAAAGAAACGGAAAGAAAGAGAGATAGAAGAAAGCAAGAAAGAAAGGATAAGTATATGAAGCGATAACGCTATTTGGCACTTAATGTCGGCTTCAGGGAAAAAGGAAGAAAGAAGAAAAATATAGAAACTGAAAAGAAAGAAAGAAACTGAAAGAAAAAGGAAGAAAGAAAGAAAAAAAGAAAGAAAGAAAGAGAGAAGAAAGAAAGAAAGAAAGAAAGAAAGAAAGAAAGAAAGAAAGAAAGAAAGAAGTGATAACGTTATTTGACACTTAATATCGGCTTCAGGGAAAAGGAAGAAAGAAGAAAAATAGAAACTGAAAAGAAAGAAAGAAAGAAAGAAAGAAAGAAAGAAAGAAAGACAGAAAGAAAGAAAGAAAGAAAGAAACGGAAAGGAAGAAAAAAAAAAGAAAGAAAGAAACGAAAGAAAAAATATTTAAGAAAGAAAGAAAGAAAGATTAAATACATGAAGCAATAAGGCTATTTGGTACTTAACGTCGGCTTCAGTGAAAAAGAAGAAAGAAGATAAAGTAGAACTGAAAAGAAGAAAGAAACGGAAAGAAAGAAAGAAAGAAAGAAAGAAAGAGAGATAGAAAAAAGCAAGAAAGAAAAGTTAAGTACATGAAGCGATAACGCTATTTGTCACTTAATGTCGACTTCAGGGAAAAAGGAAGAAAGAAGAAAAATATAGAAACTGAAAAGAAAGAAAGAAAGAAAGAAAACAGAAAGGAAAAGAAAATTACGCAATGAAAGACAGAAGAAAATGTCATGACAAAAAATAAGTTAAAAACAAGCAGTGAAGAACAACGATTAATTTGGAATAAGGAAATATACAAAATGATAAATGTAAGAACGACCTAAGAAAGGAAAGCTAGTCAGGAAGAAATGATAAATACTCGGTGAAGATAAAAAACTGAGTATTAAAAGATGAAGAAAAAGAAAGGAATAAAAAAGAAATACAAAGCTAAAGAGTGAAATGTTGAGATAAAGAGTTAAAAAGAAAAGTGACGGGGAAGAGATAAAGAAAAAATACAGGAGAAATGAAAAAAAAAGAAAGAAAAAAAAAGAGTAGCAGAAAGACTGGGCAAGAGAGGAAGAGAGGGACGAAATCGAAAAAGAGATGAAAAGAGAGAAAGCAGAAATGAGAAGAAAGAGAAAAAAGACTACAAAATGACTAAAAACAATAGATAAGGAAGAAATATGAAGAAAGGGGTCAAATAAGAGTGTAAAAAGAAGAAAGAAAAGACGAGAAAGAGAAGTAAAAAAATCTATGGGAGTTACAAAAAAGAAAGAAATAACTAGGAATAAAAGAAGACGACGAATAAGAAAAGTGAGGGTAAACAAAAGAAAGAAAGTGTAATAAAGAGAAGAACAATTACAGACGTGATGAGCAATGAAAAGAGAAAGAGATATATAAACACGAAGAAGAAAGAAGGGTGTAAAATGGAGAAAAAAGAGAGAAAAGATAGAATAGTATAGAATAATACACAACACAGCAGGTGAAAGAAAAAGAAAGAAATAATAATAGACACAATGGTACAAAATACAGACAGAAGACAAATATAGTTAGAAAAGAAAGAGAAAATGGAGAGAAAGAAGATGAGAAAAATAAGCAAAAGGTATACTGGGAAATACATACAAGAAAATAAAAAAAAAATGACCACAAAATAAAAAGAAGAGGAGAAAAGTGAAAATCAAGAAAAGAGAAATAAAACGAAACAGTTAAGGGAAAATGAGAAAGAAAGAAGAAAGAGAGCGAAGTGGATACAAGAAAACAGGGGTAAAAAGAAAAAGAGATACATATATTGTAAACGAAAAGAAAGAACAAGAAAAAGAAAATAAAAAAAATGATCCACAAAATAAAGACAACAGAAGGAGAGGAGAAAAGTGAAAATGAAGAAAAAAGAAATAAAACGAAACAGTTCAGGGAAAATGAGAAAGAAAGAAAACGAAACTAAACAAGAAAACAGAGGTATAAAGGAAAAGAGATACATGAATTTTAAGCGAAAAGGAAGAAGAACAAGGAAAAGTAACAAGTAACTAACGAAGCAAGTTATAAGAAAGAAAGGAGTTCAAGAAATATTTAAAAAAGTATAAGGAACAGCAAATGTATAAAAAAAACAATAGCACAGGAAGAAAAAGAAGAACGATATGAAGGAACGTTGGAAAACAAGCGAGAATGCTGAAAATTATACAAGCCAGCAAATTTCAATCAAAAACTATACAATAAAGAAAAAAAAATGAAATTACATAAAGAAGACAAATAAACATAAAACGAATGAAAGGAAGCGAAAAAAGCAAAACGCTTTGCGAAGACGAACGAACACATTGAGAAGGAAATAAGATGGCGGCTTTGGATGTGCATTTCTGTCTGCAAGGAAAAAAATTGTGCATATCTGTTTACATGTGCGTATATTGCAGCCAGAAAAGAAAATTCATCAATGTTCACGTACCAGTGTGTTTGTGTGTGACAAATGTTGGTTGGCATGGAAGGTGGGAGAGAAACAGAGCGTCGACTGAGTGCGCATGCGCATTCGTGTGCCAACGAAAGCTCGGGCTCGCATGCCATTCTCTGTCAGCCATCTTGGGAGTTCAGTCAGGCGTAAGAAATGGCTGACATTCTGTGCAAAATCAAAATGCGCCTTCACTCTTGGTTGAATAACCAGAAATCCCCTTGCTCCGAGCACGTTTCAACTGCTTGGATTTTCACAATTCTTTTTTTTTTTTCTCCAATCTCTCTCTGTACCTCTCTTTTCCTCTCTTCTTCTTCTTCTTCTTCTTCTTCGAGTTCTGACACCAATCGCATGCGGTGACTCTCGCTGGAAATCATGTGACAAAATTCCCCCTAGTTTTCTAGCGTTCATCTCAGTATTCTTTATAATACATTTATTTGCATGTTCTCATCAGTTTTCTAGTTGTTGGCAGTAAAAGTCGATATATAGCATATCGCTACTTCAGTATCTTCATAAGTATTCTTGGTGATTCCAGCAATGTCGTGGTCTGTACAATCTTCTCGAAGACTTTTTACTAGCGCCATTCTGATGTCTACCATTTTTAGCAGAGTTTTCATTTAGGCGTTTTCTTTAACATCCGTTCAAACATGCAGATATGCTTTAACGCCCGTAGAATAGTATGGCATATATATATATATATATATATATATATATATATATATATATATATACACAAAACACACAAAGAGAATAGATGGGTAAATTGTCGCCATATTAGATGTTTTTTATTTCGCGCATGCGCATTGCTTGTTTTTTTTATTTAGTCGTCTACACTAGAACGGATGGAAATCCCTATTGAAGACTCTCGCTCAGGCACATTTGTGCTTGTTCAACACCCACAGAGGCAACACGTGGTTTATACTGCAACTATGATGAGAAGAACTTGGTTACAATTTCTGGGAGGGAGCATGGAGCGTGCTATCTAGAATGATCAGCAGTATGAACAATACCAACACCCTCTAACACTCGATCACGGTGACTTATGTTTTCGTGCTAGCAGAGCTATCGACGGCCCCAAGTTTTCCGTCTACCCAACTTCACTCATAAGGTTTTGGGTCATATATATATATATATATATATATATATATATATATATATATATATATATATATATTCAATTTTCAATGGATACATATAATTGAGCGGAGACTCTGTTCAATTAATATACAGTGCATTTATTTATTTTCTTTTACCAGAAATTGGAGATATCTTATTAATGAAATATATGCGCTTTCCGACTGGATTACAATTTACGTTCCTCTAGGCAGGGGAAATCTTTGTTAGATCCGACCTGTCGGTGAAAAGTGTGTCGATGCTCAAGCAAAGTTGAATAGTGCCTTATATGTACAGAGCAGGTATAAATTCACTATAGAGTTAGTAACAATAACAAGTTAGACAAAGCAATTAATCAACAGTCCAGAAATTTATTATTAAAATAGTTTTGGTTACTTTTAGTTAATAAGAATAAAATAGTAAATTATTTACAGATACTGTTCGAACTGCATTCCATCTGCTTCAATGCTTTGTTTTTTTATTATAATAACTGTATAGTGACTTTATTGCCATCCTCTATGTCTTTTTCTCTCTTTCTCTCTCTTTATATATATATATATATATATATATATATATATATATTGCAATGAATCATTCATACAAAAAGTCGATTAGTAAAGTTAATAATATAAAATGGTGAAAATACTTCGCAAACAAAATTTTAAAGTTGCATTAACCTACGAACCACTGGATGAATATTATGATCCTTGTTTTAGTAACTATAAACTGTATAAAGTCTTTTTTTTAATCTGATAGTAGTTTCAACTGTACATAGACTCATCCTCGGGCATGGAAATTATTTTGTTTTTTATTAAATACTGGTAGCACTGGAGACGAAAGTTTAAATGCGAATCGAAATATGTATTTTATAAATGTTAACGGACAAAAACCTTTGGAGCGTGCGAGCTCAACTCTAAGGTTGACATTTTTTACATTCATTGTATTATATATATATATATATATATATATATATATATATATATATATATATATATATATATATATATATAAACCTTTAATATCATAGTCATTTTATTGTTATACTTAGACTGGAAAAATCGTTTTCTAGGTTCTCCAGCATTTTGATTTTTAAATTATATATATATATATATATATATATATATATATATGTGAGTGTGTTTTAAAATCTGTAAATATGTGTATAATTAAACAGAAAATACGCGGGAGAAATAGGACAAGTAAACAGAAAAAAAGAAAGGTGGAAATAAAGTAAAAGGCAAATATCACTCCCACTATAACCTGTCAAAACACGGGAAACCGACTAAACTAAAGTCCTCTGTGTCGCAAGAAAGACCAAGAAGGATTTATATAAATAAACAGATACAAAAAGTAGTAACCGTAATACGATAAAGAAAAATAGTCAGGCAGTAAAAAAAAAAAAATGATAACTAAAGGCCAAAAGGAATGGAAATAAATGTTGAAGCGGGAAAAATAATTATAAAATAGCAAAGTGCGTTTCCTCGTAGGATACAGACACTTTCAACTTAATTAAATTTCTTCGAACGGCACACACAAGTCAATAATGAAAACAAAATTACTTTCACTTTCACTTTCTAGTTTTACTTTCAGTTTCGAAATCCAATTCCACTTTCACAGTTCAATTGTATATTCGGTCAGCGAATTTGTTTTCACCGTGATCTCTATTATAATAAAGTAAATTTATTCGTCCCTACAAATTTGTATGCCTCGATTGTACAGACACCGGAAGACGGCAAAAGATTAATATGTCAATGTTTCTGATTATGTATATTATGAATAATTTTATTAATTCCAACGCATTTTATCAGATATATATATATATATATATATATATATATATATATATATATATATATATATATATATATATAAAGTGCGCAGGTATGCAGAAAATAGAAAAGGACACGTTGGGTGCATATTCCGGAGTTCCTTAGTATTTTTTTTTTAAGAAGACAGTGCTCCATACAGAAGTTGAGCTTTATTATAATATTTTTTGTTTAAAAAATATGATATATATATATATATATATATATATATATATATATATATATATATATATATATATATATATACAGAAATGTCGGACTGAAAATTCTTATACCTTTTGGTAAGTTGCTCTGCATGTAGAGGTATTAATATTTGCATAATAGTTTTACGTTTTTTATTATTTCGATCCTCACTGTATGAGCGATGTTTTATGAAGTAAATCGATACGATTTTATCGATACACATAAATACAGAGTACTTTAAATGCAGACAAGAAATCTAATGTAACTGCTGTTTAAATAAAACCTACCATTTTTATTCATTTGCCTTTAAAATGACACCCTCCATATTTTGGACTTTATTCATAATACACTGGAGTAGCCGATTTCTAAATTATTCCATCACGGGAACAGTCGGTTCTGGTCGTATTTCTTACACATCTTCGCGAATAGCATTCATTCTTTGCTTCTTCAATAGGTTCTGGCCGATATTTATACACATCAGCTTTCAAGTAACCCTAGAGAAAAAAAATCGTACGGGACGAGATTGAGCGAGATTGAGCGAGATTGTAGGCCAGCTAATGTAACAGCGTTCTGTTGATATTCTCGCCGTATGTATGGTGGCTACAGCCTGTTCAGACTATTAAGGTTTCGGACTTCTGATTACAGAAAGGTCAGCAGTATTGCCACATTCTGTTTCTTGTCTCCCTCTTCACATAAATGTTACATACATCAAATTTCGCAGCGGCACTCGTTCGCTGTGTAAAGATCCTGTCTTTCCTGAAGCTGTCTAGGGTTATATTCTTCCCAGTAGCAAAAGTCCTGCTCGTTGCCGCAACAAGAGTTAATACAGTGAGATTCATAACGTCACAGCACGTCCCAGTTGCTTACACGCAGTTCGCTAACAACAATTCATTTGTATGGATGAAAATTCAGATCCTGTGTATGATCAGATAATCTCAAAGCAGAATCATGTTTGCTGGATAAACGAGTAGGAAAATGCAGAACAGACTATCACAGTTTAGACATTTTCTGGAGTTCGTTCCCTTCGAGTTAATTCAGATGTCTTCATCCACAACGTAAAGATAAAGGCACAAAAATATACGACATTATCCACAATAATAAATTAAACAATAACAATTCTATAGCAACAACTATCCAGATCACTTTATCCCATTTAAACAGCATCCAAATAGTCCTAGCTACTTCCAAAACTACAATGGATATAGTTATATCTAAAAACACCCATATCAATAATACTCCAGAAGTAGGTATATATAAAATAAATTTCCTAGACTGTTCTTGGGGAAACACGCGTAAATTAAAAAAAAAGTGTCTATGAACACAAAAGGGATATCATAAATAGAAATTTAACAAATGTATTTACACAGAAATAAATTTGACCCCAATTTTCATTTAAAACATGCCACACTCATCAAAACAGAAAGTAATTCACTCAGAAGGAAAATCGTCGATTGGGACGCCATTGAATATAATCAAAATATCAATCGTCCCGTATTCTTCCCTATCTCAGCGTTCCTGAAGGAATTACTACTTTCTCAAGCCAACATATACACCAGATGTGTTGAAAAACCAAAGGAAAATGGATGAATCTATCATTTCAACTTTTGGAGATGTATAATACAAAGCTCCATTTCATATTTCAGTCCAAACAATGATCTTACAAAAAAAAAAACAAAAAAAAAAACATCTTTTTTCTTTTTCTTTTTCGAGTGTACTAAATGTTGCAAACTAAGTTCGAAATGCCTAGATATTTCAGGTAACTTGGTGAAAATTTACGAGCATCTTTAGGGGTTTTTTTAAAGAAAAAAACCTTTGGAAGATACTATATGACCAAACCAAATGTCTAAATGCCTTTCAGTAAACCTGATGAATATTAATGAGCATTTTTAAATTTAAAAAATTCCTTTCGAATATGCTATATGTCGTAATCGAATATGTAACACCTAAATTTTTCAGTTAACCTGCATCTTTATAAAAGCAGGTGGAGAAATTAAATTATTAAAGATAAATTTTATTCAAGTTTTTTTTCCTATCCTTTCCCAGCCACAATGATGGTGAAAGCATTAACCGAATCATCACCAGGGAGACACGCTGCAAGAGCCACTACGTTTCGTCAGATTCATCCCTCACTCGTAACGCAATCCTGCCAGCTCTCCGTAGGAACGCCATTGAACGAAGGCCAATACCCCCAGAAGTCTTCACGGCTATTGGAGTAAAAAATAAATCCGTCCGCAAGAGAATAATATTTAACTATCTTTTTTTCTTAAATTTCTGGGTCCCAAGCGATAGACGCCGGGTCAAATGCGGACCTGACCAAATTACCAGTCGAAAATGTATCGACATAGGTCTCATTAAAAGGGAAAATGGTAATCCCATCCGGCCGCATTCCATCACCATGGTCGATGCCTTTGGGAAGGGAGTCCAGCTCATCCATACCTCTTCTAATGATGTCGTTTATTGCTGCATGTCGTGGAGAGCAGTCGGCACTACGACGACAGGAAGGAGGATGCAAACCAAACTCATCGGTGGGAGCAATACATCTGTTACGCTCACATAATTTGAGCCCAAGATGGATCGCGACTCCGATCCAAATGCACTCATCATCAAGAAGGGTACCGGTATTTGAGGAAGGCACTGCGTTGAGCCAGGCGCCAATACTGTGTTGTGAAGCAAATAGTATGACAATCGAGCCGGTGTTGATCCAGTGAGTGCTCCAAATGAGTAAAATTGTCCTCGTATTTTATTTTATCCCATCTTATCTGTTTTGATGTGTCTTGCGATATAGAAACTAATTCTAGGGCCGAGGCGCTGCAGGCCTGTTCGAAATAGCTACCAGAAAGACACTGAGAAGACCTACCGTGTATCTCATCAATTAATTCACGACTGGAAGAAAGTGATGAAATATATGTCTACCGCTGATCGAAGGCCAGGTCGACGAAACTCTTGGAGGTGTGACGATGACTCGCCAAATGAGCCGGACGCTGGACACAGACTTTTCTGTCACCCTGATGCTTTCTACCATTCCGCAAAGTGGAGGAGAACAAGCACTCAAACGCCTCCTTATAGTTCTTGCAACAAAGGGGTACAGTAGGTTAAGGGATAAAAGAATGACGAACGTGGCACACGCCTCAGCCTTACCCTTTAAGGACAATAGTTTTCGGAGCCAAATCCGGATTGCCGCTCCTACCTTTGACCGAACCACACTTTAAAAATTGCGGGCGTGTCTGTCAGTTCATCTGAAGACTACTGGAGAGCGAGACCCTTCTAAGCACCCAATGCCGGAAGATAGATAGATAGCTAGCTAGCTAGATAGATAGATTCATTGAATTAAAAGACTCGGATAGATAGATAGATAGATAGATAGATAGATAGATAGATAGATAGATTCATTGAATTAAAAGACTCGGATAGATAGATAGATAGATAGATAGATAGATTCATTGAATTAAAAGACTCGGATAGATAGATAGATAGATAGATAGATTCATTGAATTAAAAGACTCGGATAGATAGATAGATAGATAGATAGATAGATTCATTGAATTAAAAGACTCGGATAGATAGATAGATAGATAGATAGATAGATAGATTCATTGAATTAAAAGACTCGGATAGATAGATAGATAGATAGATAGATAGATAGATAGATAGATTCGCGGTTACTTCTTGGCACGCGTGACGTGTCGTTTAATTGCCATCATGAAAATGGATCCGTCCTCGGTGTAAGCGGAAAACTTAGCACAAGATCTGTCAGGGACATTGATTGCACGTAGAACCCCTAAGCGGGTGAAGCGCGCGACCGTTTTATTTTTCACCCTTACCACAACTCTGGGAGAGATACAGGAATCTGAGCCACTTACAAAAGTCGAATTTAAATCCGGCGGCCTGTTTTGAACTGATCCAAATTAATCAGCCGCAGATTGATCATCGTCTTTTACTCCCTCTGCTATTGTGCGGGCCAGATTTAGGTTGCTCTGAATTGTTTGTCTGTTTACAGCACAAGTCTGCTCTAGACCCAACAGAATCTCTGAAAATGACTGTAAACGATCCGTCAGGATCTTGGCTCAAATATTTAATATTTGAGTTTAGCCGCGTTATGAGCCTTTAATTATCTAAATCGAGCCCGCCATCTTTCTCCTTTTTCGAACGCGTGATCACACCTCTTTAGATACGGTCGGAGATTCACCACTGCCGTAACGAATTGTTGAACACGACTGTCAAAATCGGCACAGAGATATGTAACAACCTCAAATACAATTCGTAGAGCAGTCACATAGGCTTGCTACAGCCGACCCTCTTCACTGCCAAATGAGCATCACCCTCTGTCGACGAAAGCCAAGGAAAGTTAGCCAAATATCTGCGAAACTCTTCGCCCTAGTGACCAGTCTCCTTGGTAAACAGGTTCTCGAAATGCTGCCGTAGAGCCACGCACTTGGTCGATATCAGAATACGCCCCTCGAGGGTTGGCTATATTCGGTGGGGAAAGATTTAATACTATCCTTGAGCCTCTCCCACGACTTATTCTCAATAACCCCCCCCACTAATCCTCGCTGCATCTATCTAGTTAGCTGTTGTCCCGCTTATCTAGTAAGGACAAAATGAAATTCAAGTGTTCAGCCATTTTAGGCTTAGGACCTAATACCGGTGGTCTGAATAGGCTAATCAGTGGAACGTGAGACATTTTAGCTAGTCTAAACCGACGTTTTCACTAATATTCCAGCCTGGTAGCTGGCTACCCTGATATTTGTCCATTTACCAGCCCACGTCTACAGCTCCTGCCTTGGGTGATCGACACGTTATCTGTTGCCGATTTCGAAATCGCCGATCAGATCAGCCAAGATACGATCGCCTTTTCTGCGATCTCACCGTGCCCTAAGCTTGACGAATCCACCAGGTACAGCCCCAACTGACGGAAAAAAAGGAGACGCGCTGAGTTTGGTCTTTGGGCGCATACACCGCAACGATTCGAAACGAACTACCGTTTACGGTAATATATAATCCACGATCACCTTCGTATCGATATATAGACTAGGCCCACTCTTTATTGAATTGTGATTTTCCAAGCGTAGCTTAGATGTGGCCCCCAGTGAGGATCGAACTCACTACTCAGTTGTAACTGTTCTAGCCAGACAAGCTTGCTAACCATTACACCACCTCGAGGTGCCCCACTCTTTATTGAATAGATTACTTACATTTATGCATATATCTTTTCACTTCGAAAACACCTGGTTTCTCTTGACATAATCTCTCTTTCCAACAGTCAGATGAGATCCAAACATTGAGGATTGCTGCTATATGTATGCTGGAGCTGCCCAGTTCTTAGTTTCTAGCCATTATATAGTTCAAAATAATTTAAGCGGTATTGTGGGCAAATTCGTTTATTTTTGTTCTTTTTTTTTTTTTTTCAAAATTACAACCTCTTTGCCACAGGGGAAAACATCCAAAGGTTCTCGCTATTTCCACTGTAAATGCCCTGAAGATCAACAATCCTTCGTTTCACCATTTCAGACATACATATCTAGAACATACCATGCCACGTGTACAAATTCCGTTTCATTCTCATTCCATTTGTAAGGAGGAAGTTCAGCTCAAACAGATTCGTCCCGTGACCCGCTAAGGCGTGGAAGTCTTGGGTCAAATTTGCCCACTGATACCTTTAATTATACTAAACAAGCAGAAAGGTTGTACACCATAAATTAAAAAAAAAAGAAGAAGAGAGAAAACTTTCTTTTTTAAAGCAAGAGAAAATTAAACTAAGTTTCAGTTCACTTCAGCAGTGTGTACCACAAACGTCAAATATATTCTGGCTTTTATAGATTATATTTTAATTTGTAAAAACATAGCTAAGTTCCGAAAATCAAACACAGGTAGAGTAATATGTGTGGACGAGGAAAATTAGTTACCACTCTCATAAGAAATACGACGATGAAAAAAAAAAAAAGAAAACAAATAAAAAAGAAGCATACTGGCGACGTGTAGAGCGACTTTGCAAAACTGTTAATCTGTCATTGTAATTTTAACAAAAAATAAATTTATTTTTATTTTACTTTTTCTATTCGTTTTTTTTAAACGTTATCTACCCTTAGTGATTTAAGCACCATATATGGTACACTTTAAGCAATCATATCTCTTTTGATTCATGATTCAGTAGGCAGAAGATTTCCATGCAGTTGTCTTCTCTTTCTTTCAGATTGCCAAGCTAATTTAACCCATAGCTGGGGGAGCTTGCGTAGAGACGGATTCATACTTTACCTAGGAGTCTTTACGCGTAAGTAAATGCGATGATTTTGACTGCAATTCGATTTCCGTTCTTCGATTTTTTCATTCCAAGCCGTTATACATTAAAATGCCCACACATCCTACCTTATATATATGCTTTAAAATAGGAACCTCTGACTCCTTTCTCAGACACCCTTACAATAACCTCATTTATTAAGGTTCTGTTTTTAAATAAAAGCTAAAATTAATATAAGCATTATTAACAAAGAAGCCAACACTTAATAATAAGAAAATATGAACACGGTCAAAATGTGCTGACCCTGTTTTCAAAATAAAGGATTCCTATAACTCTAGATACATACATAACACAATCCATACATTCAGTTAAAAGTAAAAATAAAATTACATTTGAAAATGTCTAAAAGCGCTCGGACGTACTCAACGTTCGAATAATTTCTACATAATTTATGTCCAGAAAAGAAGAAAAATTTCACTCTTTTAATATATATATATATATATATATATATATATACACACACACAAACACACACATATATATATATATATATATATATATATATATATATATATATATATATATAGGTACCTCCACGAGATTGCTAAAAAAAGAGCATAGCATGATGAAGAAGACGCCAAACTTGACGAAAACAAAATTTATCATCTAAATGTTTATGTTATTATTAAGAGGAAAAATCCAAGTATTTTTGGGATATATTTTTCCATTTTTTAATCGTTCCTAGCACGGCAGATATTTTCGTTAAAAATCTTGTTTTTCATGAGTCAGCAAAATTGACCATTTTCTTTCATTTTATGAAAAAAATGAAAATCTCAGTTTTGAAATTCTTTTAAATATCGATTATCAATTTTTCAAAACTTATTTTAAGAAAATCATAAATTATAATGTCTATTTAAAATATTTTGAACCAAGAATAACTTAGCTTCTGCGCCGAAAAGATGTAATTTGAAAATAAATCAAAGCAGATCATAAACTTTCGCGTCACTTGACAGGTGATGAATGACATATTGACGGATTCCGTGAGGATAATTTGTTCTACGGAAGGAGAAAAGTGAAATAATTTACATTTAAGTGAACAAATTATTTACGTCGTTATCTTTAAGGAAATGTTTCAGCGCTTTAATTTACTTTTTTTTGTACTTAGTTTTCACCTTTACGTTTACGATGCTTTATAGAAAAATGTATTATAAAGAAATTAAAAAGAAAGTCCGTTAAGAGTCTGATTAAATTTCATATTTCATAAGAAGGTATCAAATTAATTTATAGGTACCTTTCTTATGAAATTTTATCAGAAGTGTACATAAAATACTATAATTTCATGTACATTTATTACATTTTACTGTGTTATTTGTATTTCCATTCATTTTATTATTGATTTTGATATGGGAAAATGTCATAACTGAGATTAATATAAAAATAAGGCCATATAAATTCCATAAGATGATAGTGATACTTGTAGGTACCCTACACTGTTGAAATTGAAAAATCAAATTAACTTCTCCACACGTGTTTCGCAAAATTAAAGGCCTTAACAGCGGAAAACAATGCTTAACTCAAATAACGCAACTTAATTGTATTCTGGTTGGTCTTCCGTACTTTATAATTACAGTGCGATTATAAACACAAAATTACATTTCTTAATTACTGCGGATCTTCTGATTAGTCAAAATGATACAATTTACAACGCGCTAAAAAAGGAGACTTAGGAAACCCGATGCGGTTTTTAACTAATTTTATAATATTTTAACAACTTAAATTTAAAAATCTAAATATAAAAATGATTTGCATTCCTCAAAGCCTTGTGCCTTTATCAATTGTAATCACTAAACCCGATGCGATCGAATTTATAGCGTTTTCATAAAATTGGTTGGGGGGGGTAATAAATATAAAAAAATATTTCTGCCATGAAATTAATTATAAAAAAACCTATTTATATTAATTTCGATCATCGGTGGTGAATAGTTTCTGAAAGTTTCATTAACATCCAATAATTATTTTTTTATTTTTGCAAGATTTTCCAAATTAATGTGTGTCATAAAAAAAAAACTTGCTAAAAATTGTCTGTTATTTTACTAGTCCCGGTGATACAAAGAGAAACAAGATTTTTTTATTTTAATCAAATTTTAGAATGTTCTAAAAAGAAGGAAAAAACTTTTTTTTTAAATAATTAAAAAAAACTTTGATCTTTCCTATTAATAATAACGTAAGCATTTAGACGATAAAATTTTGTTTTCGGCAAGGTTGGCGTCTCTTTCATCAATCTATGCTCTTTTTTAGCGAATTCGTGGAGATACCTATATATATATATATATGTGTGTGTGTGTTTATGTAAATAAAAAGAAAGAACAGTAAGATATATAATTCTGATTGATATTTTTATTTTATATATATATAAATATATATATATATTAAAAACGACAGAAATGTGCTGTTAAAATAGCTGCAGAAAATGAATCTAACTCTCAAACCAAAGAGAAATATACTAGTCAAAATAATTTTAAAGTAGAATGCGGGTTCGAATTCAGTACGCAACTGAACGTCCACCATATTCACTATGTTTTATTTATCTATGTACAGTTCTTCTTTCAGGATATTGACGATCATGTCTCTGCACAATTCTTGCTCTTTGTAACTCTTAATAAATCTTGTCATTTCGAGCGGAAACCTTTATTTCGTCAACAGGACTAGATTGTTCTAGTTCCACATGCCATGTGTCTTCTTCAAGCACACATTGTCCTGTAGGTAAACACGTTGGATAGACCCAGTGAATAGACACAAAGCTTTCAATACCAGACTATTGCACTGGTGAATTAAAAAAACTTGGAGAGTTGAGTGAAAGGTGAAAAAAAAATGACACTGAGACACCTAGAAGAGGCATGACATGTGGAACTAGAACAATCACCCCGGTTGACGAAATAAAGGTTTCGGTTCGAAATTCCAATCACCTGAAGAAGGCCAGAGAATACAACGGCCGAAACGTTGCGAATATGTCAATAAAGATGAGGATAACAGTCCGTATAAAGTTAATAACGCAAGCCATCATAATACCTCATCTCAGAGATAGTTGAAGGAAAATCACAATCATCTGAAGAAGGCCGAAGAGTGCAAAAAAAAAACTTTGTGAATATGACAGTGAAGATGAAGATTAACAGTCCGAATGATTTTAATAATTTAAATATACCTTTGACAGTATAATACTTTTGGTAAGCAGGCTTAGGATTAAGTTACCACTTTGAGAATCACAGTATTTTTGTACCTCGGTAGTAGATTAATCAAGGCAAGTGTCACGGTGACGATCGCAAACTACCTTAGCCCAAAGCTAGATTAATCACATGGAGATATTCTTAGCCTATTTGTAACGCAATGCTAGTTTAATCAGAGCAAGTACCATATGCCAAATCTGAAATCTGTATTCAAACCACCCATTTCCCTGTGGATATCTTCCTGAGAACAGAATGGTATGCAGTAACCCTACACAAATCCGTAGTAGAGTCCCAAAGGCGTTTGGATGGCTTACTGCATCACCTTCCGGCTACTCTTGCAGCTGCGCCAGGACGAAGCTGTATTGATTCAGGCTTTCCTTTGAAACCTAACACCGAGATAGGGATCTGAACGAGCGGGCAGCCGACGATCTCCGTCGGCCTCGCCAAGACTCGTAACCCTCCCTGCTACGCTGTCGTCTTTAAGGACGGACGGATAGCAATGCAAACAAGAGCTGTATCAGTCGAGGTTATATCTAGAAATTTTGTTTTCAAACTGAAACATTTCAAACGGGATTAATTTTTAACTTATAATCTTTTTCTCTTTGGCTGGTTTTACTTTTCGACTTAAATACACAGCGTGGTTATTCTTTTTATTTCTAACCCATGCTCTATAGTAAACTTATGTTGATATACTGAATATGAGCATCTGAAATAAAGGTGAAGTCATTACCAGTTACTAACAATATTCACCGATAATGGGTCCTAAAATATATATATATATATTATTAAAATTAAGTCTTCTTGTGTAAGTAGCGATTTTCCAAGCGGAGATTAGATGTATCACAAGGCCAGTGCGGATCGAACTCACTACTCATTCGTAATTGGGCTAGCGAGACCACCTTCCTAACCATTACACCGCCTCGAAGCGTCAATTTTCTGGTACAAGTAAAGCAATTAATATTAAGATGACATACCGCTAAACAAGCAATCAAATAATTGTCTACCATGTAGTCAATTGTGAAAGTAGAACATAATATTTTTTTTATTATTTCAAAGCTCCCATGAAAAGAAAATTTCGAAATTAAATGACCCATAACGAGTTGATATACCGTTAAACACACAAATTCAGACAAAAAATAGCAAGATCAAACATAAGAGTCGTAAAAGTTAATTCTTATTGTATGAAGTCCGTCATTATTACTTTTTCTTGAGAATTTATTTCATCATACTCCCAAGAAAATTAAATTTAGACATTGAAAGACCCTTAAGGTGTTTATATACTGCTAAACAAATAACCAAACAATAATCTACCATGTATTTAATTATAAAAGCAGAATAACATTTTTTTTTTAATATTTGTAAGCTCCCTTGAAAATTAAACTCCAGCATTAGGACCCATTTCGGTGAATATTGTTTGTAACTCGTAATGACTTTAACTTTATTTCAGATGCTCATATTCAGTATATCAACATAAGTTCACTATAGAGCATGGGTTAGAAATAAAAGGAATGACCACGCTGGGTATTTAAGTCGAAAAGTAAAACCAGCCAAAGAGAAAAAGATACCCATAAGGAACTGATATACCGTTAAACAAATCAACCAATTATGTACCATTTAATGTCGAAATTTAAGTTGGTTTGTTTGATCTTTTTTAGCGGGATATCAACCACTTTGGGTTATTTAATGGGTTATTTAAATGTAAATATTTTGAACAAAATTTTATGGCTTCAGCTGGATGTAATTTGAAAGCATTCCTTTTCCTTCAATTACAGGAAAACTATAATGCTAGTAATTTTACTATATAATCTTTCTTTCTATATAAACATGTATTGCTGGTATCTTTGATATTAAAATGTATTTTTTTTAAACTTACATGGCGTTTTATTTCGGTAGAGAGTTCATTATTTGCCCATAGCTTGGGCCATAACAGGTGCTATGAACCTGTGTTCGAGTGGGCCTGAGACAAATTACAGTTAAGAGGTGGTTCCACTCTCCTCCAAACCTCTAATCTCCCGATCAGAGGCCTTGCTACCGGATGTAGATATCGTCATACCCAGGACAGGTAAAACAACGACCGGGGGCGGAGAATTCTCTTGATGGAATCTACGGGGAGCTTTCAAGTTGGAGGGGATCGACTGTGATTTGATCTGGAGATAGATTAGCTTCGTTGGGTCAAGTTGACGAAGAAAAACTACGCATGAATAAAACCCTCTCAGGCATCTAAGCCTAATATGTGGAAGGGCTCAGGAGCGCAACGGCCAAAAGATTCCTGTCCATCTTAGACTGCTGGTGATGATGATGATAATAATAATTTAGATTCCTGGAGGACGATCTGCATGATTGCTTACAGCACCTGGTATTCCTAAGTGGTCAACCATCAAGGCATTGATCAGTCTCGATGTCACTTAACTTCGCTGATTGTAGGTAAGTCATCAAAAGGCGTTAGAACTCTTCGTTAGTCAACTGCCAGCAAACTAGAGGTGGTGTTTCAATAAAATCACTGTGGAGGAGAAAAAGGAAAACATTTCCACACTCAAAAGATCAATCGTGGGGACCGACAAAGTTAATGGCATTTAACTGCACATGCAAGAGAAATATTATGAAGTAAAAAAAAAACATACTTAAAAATTAATAATGGCGCTTGTTTAAGAGAATCTGACTTTTCGACTATTATTACAAAGCGATAAATTCGTTGCACACTGGAGTCTTGATACCTGAGGCTTTTCAGTTTTCAAATATCTTGTAGTGTACTTTCCTGTTTATAAACTCAAGCTATCTGTGCATGAGATAATATTAACCCTAGAAGATTCCTAGATGGATCCGTCCGTTTAATATCAATATGCTGTGGTAAACGGCTTCGTCACGAATTAATTTAATGATAGCCGTGTAGATATTAGCGTTCCTAAAATTGATTTTTTCCGTATTTCATTTTTTCTCTCTTTCTTTTTTTGTTTCTCATTGATTATTCATATGCCTATTTACTTCTTCGCGCCATTCTCTTTACGTTCTTTCTATCATTTCTTTTTTTCATTTGGGCGTCATTTGGACAGCATCTGCTTTCATTTTCTTATTATTCACCCTTTTTCTAGTGGTATTAGATCCTTTTTTTTTTTCTTTTTGCCCGTCATTCATCTGAAGCAGCGTTTGAAACTCTTTTCATTTCAGGATATATTCGTCCAGTTCTTTTTTACCATCTATTTTTCTTCAACACAATCAAAGAAGGATGTTTTTTTTATCTAAGTCTTTTTTCCTATCTCTCTCTCTCTCTCTCTCTCTCTCTCTCTCTCTCTCTCTCTCTCTATATATATATATATATATATATATATATATATATATCGCAGCTTGATCCTATCTATCTATCTATCTATCTATCTATCTATCTATCTATCTATCTATCTATCTATCTTTCTCGGTGTGTTCCCCCCTCTCTCTCTTTCTCTCACTCTATCAATCTGTCTATTTATCTACTTCAGTGTCTTCCCCCCCTCTCTCGCTCTCTCTCTCTATCAATCTATCAATTTATCTATCTCAATCTCTCTCTATATATCTATCTATCTATCTCAGGGTATTTCTCTCTCTCTATCTATCTATCTATCTATCTATACATATATATATATATATATATATATATATATATATATATATCAGCTTCATCCTATCTATCTATCTATCTATCTATCTATCTATCTATGTGTTATTTCTTTATATCTTTTAACTTGTTTATACTTCAAACGATTTCTCCAATTTCGAGGTAATACATTTTTTCATCATTCTGTCTGAATATGTTTTGTAATTTTTTAAAAACTCTCCATTTTCTAAATGTAATGCTATTTCATTCATTCTGACTTTTTCTGTTTGTCATTTTTATTTAATTCTTTCTTTCTTTGATTCTTTTTTTCTTTCGTTCATTCTTTTTTTTTCTTTCGTTCATTCGTTTTTTCTTTCTGTCTTTCATGTCGTTTATCTTCCTTGCACATTACTTATTTTCTCATTGTTATATGATATTTTTTTTATTCTCTTTGACTAGTTTCTTCGTCTCAATCAATATCATTTAACTCTGTTTTACATCCATAGGCTTTCTTCTTACCTTAGTAGATTTGCCTTTTTTCATTTCTCTCTCTTTCTCTCTCTCTCTCTCTCTCTCTCTCTCTATCTCACAGACACACACAAATATGAATCTTTCTACATATCTCCTCACATCTAATCTATTCGTTTTGACTCTTTTTTGTGGATCTTTTTCACTTATATGGACACTTTCTTCCTCCTTCTACCCTTTAAAATCATTTCATCTCAAGAAAGGCAATAAAGCCGCTTGGACGCAAGAAGTTACTGAGTGTTAGAGAATATGAGAAAAAACTATGTAGGAGAGAGGACAAGACAATAGTTATAATTAAGAAAACAGAAGATAACGATTGACATTGTATTTACCGTAATTCTCCATGTATAATACACATTCATCCATCATGCGCACACCAAAAAAGTGCTGTAAGAGTGGGAAAATGCTTCTGCTTATGCATAATACTCAAACCTTGTTTGGTAATTAAACTCTATAAACTGTATCCCTCCAATTTCATTACGGCTAGCGTTTCCCACTCTTATTAAAAAAAAATGGTTTTAAACATAGAATAATATTATTCTAATTGATTTTATGTTAATTCTTTTTTTTTTCAGCATTTTTTTAAATTTAATATACACGCCTACTTTTGCGTATTATTTTTTAGAAAAAATGCGTATTATACATGAGGAATTACGAAAGATAGTTTCACAAACGATAAGCGTGATAGAAGAAATTGCTAGCATAGAACTTGCGGTTACATTTAGTCACTTCATCTGTGTTATGGTTCAAGTTCCTTGTACCACGGTGATGGTCCAAGGTTAGAACCAATGAAAGAATAACACGAACACAGGTATGGAATACAAAGATATATTACAACAGAAATATAATACAAAGAAGTAGAAGTATTAGTAATGACTATCAGACTTGGTTAGAGTGAACTATGTTGTCTCGACAAGTATCACTATTCCAATGTCCTTACAATATACTCTCAATTATCTCTCCTTGTCTTACAATCTCCTCATACCTCTTGAGAGGCGCAGTACTTATAATGTCAGGAATAGTCCATTATTATTATGGGTAAGTTCCCATAACAATCTGTAAAATGATGAGGTATTGCTGTCAAGGTAGTAGTGCGATTAAATTCAAAAATATTTAGGTGCCATAGGGGAAATGTTATTAGAAAAATTAACATGAAAGTATTTATAGTAAAGACTTTGTGAGGTCACGTTAGGACAGTGGGAAAAGCGTTGAAGCCAAGATGCCAGGTCAGGACCAATAACACTGCAGATTCTTCTTTGGTTTTTATCAAGACTCTCTACATATATTTCAGGAGCACCAGAAAAGATATGGCAGCAATACTCAAAGCAAGGATGAATGGTAGACTAATAAATATGTAAGATAGAATCTTCTTGGGTATTTATCAAGAATCTCTACATATATTTCACAACACCAGACAAGATATGGCAGCAATATTCAAAGCAAGGATGAATGGTAGACTTATAAATATGTAAGATAGATTCTTCTTTAGTTTTTTATCAAGAATCTATATATATATATTGCAGGAGCGCCAGACAAGATATGGCAGCAATATTCAAAACGAGGATGAATGGTAGACTTATAAATAAGTCAGATTGATTCTTTTGAGAAAGCAGGTCACAGTGAACTGAACATTGCACTTTTTATCTTAGCTTATCTTTTTACATTTGTGGATTTAGCTATAGCACTTGCGTCTTTTTCATTTTCATTTATTTTTTTACTGCTGTTTAATTTGGCGTTTCATTCATTTCGTTTTCCTTATCTTTAATGACTTTACTCGTTTGTTTTTCTGCTTTACATTACCTATTTATATAACTTACTGTACCTGCATCTTTGAATATTTACAAGTGTCTCTTTGCAAAGCTTTTTACGCAAAATCGCTCGATAAAGTACTTCACAAGATATGTTAGACCTGCTCATCAATACTGACATATTTAGGAAACACTTGCGAATAATCAAGAACCTACACTGCCAGCATAACCTCTGCATACGGATAGAAAATGAGTTTAGCAGATATACGACAATAGAAATGTGTGTATGACAAGGATGGGTTCCACCGAACTTTTTCAATCTATACAGGGTGGCAATTCTGATAGAATTAGCAAACGTACCATAATTTCTTATTGGCGGTCAAAATCTTAGCAATATAAGATATGCAGATGACACAGTGTTGATAGTAGGCAAATACAGAAAACTACAAACAAATAACAACTTCTACATAAGGTATTGAGGGAAAGTGAAAAGAAAAGAATAAATATTAACTGCAGGAAGACAGAACGCATAGTTGTTCGCCAAAGGTTGAACCCAAAATGCAAATTACTAAATGGAGATACCAAAATCAAATATGAGAAAAATGAATATCTGGGAAGTGTTCTAAAAAATGACAGGACGTGCGCCCGTTAAACAAGAAAACGCATTGAGATAGTCAATTTGCATTACAAAAGCTAAGCAGAGTATCAGGAAACTGAAAAAAAATCGTTAGAAACGAAGAAAAGTGTATTGAAGTATTTCTAGAGGTCTATACCTCTATGTGGCAGTAAATGCTGGGCAATCTCCTCAAACATGAAGAAGACACTTGAAGCACAGTAATGTGGTTCTGCAGAAGAAATCTTAAGATACCATGGAGCGAACATATGAGCAACGACGAGGTTTTAGAGAAAATGAAAACAAAAAGGAAAATTATAATTAACATCAGGAAGAGACAGTTTGAATTTTCTACAGAAGGATGCTGAGGATACCATGAACCGAACATATGAGCAACGACGAGGTTTTAGAGAAAATGAATACAAAAAGGAATATTATAATTAACATCAGGAAGAGACAGTTTGAATTTTCTACAGAAGGATGCTGAGGATACCATGAACCGAACATATGAGCAACGACGAGGTTTTAGAGAAAATGAAAACAAAAAGGAAAATTATAATTAACATCAGGAAGAGACAGTTTGAATTTTCTACAGAAGGATGCTGAGGATACCATGAACCGAACATATGAGCAACGACGAGGTTTTAGAGAAAATGAATACAAAAAGGAATATTATAATTAACATCAGGAAGAGACAGTTTGAATTTTCTACAGAAGGATGCTGAGGATACCATGAACCGAACATATGAGCAACGACGAGGTTTTAGAGAAAATGAAAACAAAAAGGAAAATTATAATTAACATCAGGAAGAGACAGTTTGAATTTTCTACAGAAGGATGCTGAGGATACCATGAACCGAACATATGAGCAACGACGAGGTTTTAGAGAAAATGAATACAAAAAGGAATATTATAATTAACATCAGGAAGAGACAGTTTGAATTTTTCTACAGAAGGATGCTGAGGATACCATGAACCGAACATATGAGCAACGACGAGGTTTTAGAAAATGAAAACAAAAAGGAAAATTATAATTAACATCAGGAAGAGACAGTTGAATTTTCTACAGAAGGATGCTGAGGATACCATGGACCGAACATATGAGCAACGACGAGGTTTTAGAGAAAATGAATACAAAAAGGAAAATTATAATTAACATCAGGAAGAGACAGTTGAATTTTCTACAGAAGGATGCTGAGGATACCATGAACCGAACATATGAGCAACGACTTGGTTTTAGTGAAAATGGAAACAAAAAGGAAAATTATACTTAACATCAGGAAGAGACAGTTGAATTTTTTACAGAAGGATGCTGAGGATACCATGGACCGAACATATGAACAAAGACGAGTTTTTGGAGGAAATGAAAACAAAAAGGAAAATTAAACTTAGCATCAGGAAGAGACAGTTGAAGTTTCTCTGGCACATAATGAGGAAGAAGGGCTTGGAAATTCTGATACTCACAGGATAAATTGAGGACAATTTTGACAGAAGAAAACAACGCATATCTTACTTAATGAGCTTGAATAAATGTATGGCTGAACAGGGTTTAAGAGAAATAACAAAAAAGACAAACTTTATTAAATTCTCCAAAGGACAGGGTGTTGTCCACTGCCATGATCGCCCGCGTCCTGAGGGGACAAGGCACTCAAAGAAGAATAAGAATCGTCTGACTTACTAAACTTCATCTGTTGCCATCTACTTTCTTTTAATATAGTCACGTTGACCTGTTTGTATTCTCCCCTTCCTACTTAATTTTACCATTCCTCTTGTTATTATTGCTATTCTCTTATCACGAATAAAGTCAACGTCATCATCATCACCATCATCATCGCCTTCAGCGTAATCTTCATTATCACCATCATTGTGGTTTTATCATCAACATCATTATCACAACCGCCTTCATCACCATCATTATCATCATCAGAAGTAGCATCTTCGTCGTAGCCTTTATCGTTGTCGACGTCTTCTTCTTTTCTTCTCTTCTTGTTTCCCTTTTCTTCTACTTCTTTTTTTTTCTCCGTCTTTTCTTTTTTTTCTTCTTCTATTCTTCTTCCTCTTTGATATCCATTTCTTCTTCGTCTTCTTTTCTTCTTCTTACGCTTTTCTTCTTCTTTTCTTCTCCTTTGCTTCTTCGTTTCTGCTTCGCCTTCTTTCCTCCTTTTCTTCATCTTCTTCTTCTTCTTCTTCTTCTTCTTCTTCATCATCTTCATCTTCTTCTTCTTCTTCTTCTTCTTCTTATTTTTCTTCATCTTCTTCTTCTTCTTCTTCATCTTCTTCTTCTTCTTCATCTTCTTCCTCTTCTTCTTCTTCTTCTTCTTATTTTTCTTCATCTTCTTCTTCTTCTTCTTCATCTTCTTCTTCTTATTATTTTTCTTCATCTTCTTCTTCTTCTTCTTCTTATTTTTCTTCATCTTCTTCTTCTTTATCTTCTTCTTCTTCTTCTTCTTCTTTTTCTTCATCTTCTTCTTCTTCTTCTTTTTCTTCATCTTCTTCTTCTTTTTCTTCATCTTCTTCTTCTCCTTCTTCTTCTTCTTTTTCTTCATCTTCTTCTTCTTCATCTTTTTCTTCATCTTCTTCTACTTCATCTTCTTCTTCTTCAGCTTTTATCATTCTTTTCATTGTTTTGTCTGTTTTCTAAATCTTTGAAGTTCATTCCATTTCTAATAATTTACCCATATGTATTATTTTTATTATTGTTTTAAAATCCTCTACTCATCCATCCCTTACTCCTTTCCTAATCAACCTCCCCATTTCCCACCATCTTCTTCTACTTCTGTTACAACTACTACTACTACTACTACTGCTACTACTACTACTACTACTACTACTACGGATACTACTATGAATACTACTACTACTACTATGCCATCTACTTTTTATTATTTAATTATTATTAAACGGTCTCTTTCAGTTCACTTTATATCTTTTCTTCTTTTACTTATCAATCTCTTTCTGTGTTTACATACCTCAACCACCACGTCCTCCTCCGACTTCGTCTTTCTATTTTCACACGTTCGTTTCGTTGTTTTCTTACCCCACCCCCGCCGCCGCCTCTTACCATCTCTTTCTTATTTTTCCTTCTGCAATCCTTCTCCATACAAATCTTTCACTCTTTCTAATTTGCTTCACTTTCCCTTTTTCCCCTCTCATCATCCATGAATCGCACATTTCCCCATTTTCATCTTACCATTCTTCATCTATTACATAATCTTAACTACTTCTCAATATTACTCTCATTTTCCCGCTTCCTCCTCCCCTTTTTCTTCCTCTTTTTCACTTCTTCTTCTTCTTCAATTTTCTGAAACCTGATTCAATTCCTATCATCAAAATTCGATTAGGAAGCGAGATTTCCAAATCTTGCGAATTGGCAAATGCATTGTCCAAGACGTCGCCTCTCCCCACCACAAACTAATAGAATCCTTGCCCTCCCTACACACATCCACTCTTTACACGAACCCATCAAGGAAAACCACCCAGTCCCACCAGTATCACTCAATCTCACATCTCCGCAAACCATAAACCCGTCTCCATACATCCCCCGCCAACTTCAATTTGAAGAATTTAAATTGAAAGATTTGGAATTCCTCAGCCGGTCCGTTGTGGCATATGGTATTGTGCCTTTAGAGTTCTTGAAATAAGAACGTAATAATCAGATTAGTGTTGGACAGTTCTCTGCCTTTGTTGCTCAATGGAAGCGCTGATATACGGCGCAGTTGCAAGCTGTGAGCAAAACAGAAGCTGTTAACCAGTCGTAAATTATTACTTTTACTCATGATGAGACATTTTACGTCACTGGTCGAAGGAAAAACATTTGTATCTTTAACCAACAATTTGCCCCGGCTATCGACCTAATTCAATTAACTGATGTCAAGACTTTTCAAGCGGTCATTACTTTGGCCTTCCTCAGTATGAAACTAGTCATCGAAGGATATATTTTTCGGGGTTAGTCCGAACAGTGTAGACCTATAGTAACCAATTGTTATGTAATCTAATCGTGAAAATGTACTAATAGTACATGGCCAATGTATTTCATTTTCACTGGGTTTAGAAAGGAATATTATTGAAAATGATGATGTAATATTTAGAAGACATCCCTGCGTATATTTAATTCTAAGAAGTTATTCATCCTATATACATATACAACAATCACACTCGATAGAAGTAATATATATATATATATATATATATATATATATATATATATATATATATATTTATTTTTATTTAAAATTATAACGTAAATATGTTATAAAATCAATACAACAATAGCCATTTTGTTTCAACACCTCTCGTGTCTTATCCAGTGATAATGCTGAATGTAGATTGTAGAATAAAGGTTTTAAAAGATTCAAACTAATTAACCACTCCTCGTAAGGGGAAACGCTGTCACATGAGCTGAAATGACCAATATTCAGTTAATATATATATATATATATATATATATATATATATTTAATCAGACATGCCCAAAAGATAATAATAAATATGCAGATTTAACATTATATGCCGTCGGTTAACATTAAAATTTTCTTTCGACACAAATGTTGTTTGGCAAAGGGACCCATTTTTCTGGGTTATTTTTCGCGCTGAATCTGAATATCGAATACATTTTTCCCCATTCCATTTTCTCAGCATAGATGATTTCTATTTCACTAAAAATAGGACAAAATGCCTAATTCACAGGGATATGCCATGTCTTGTATATGCGAGTGACATAGTTAAATCATTTCGTTTCATGTTTAAATGATTTGAATTTATGAAAAATTGCCCAAATAACTTTCAAAATGAATTTTATTCTATTTCGGTTCAGATAAGTTCACGTGAAAATGTTTGATATCATGAGAGATATCTCACTGAAAAATGTTCATGTGCCCTTAATGCTGTTAGATTGTTAAAACGTTGTGATTCGTGTTTCTTTTCTACTTTTCATAGAAGCCTTTTAGAATTCAATAAAGAAAAGCGATTTTAGTTTTTATTGGTAGTTTTCACATTAAGCCTGAAACCTTCATAACATCTTATTATTTCATTGTGAGATTTTTCTGTTTTTTTTTTTTATGAAATTGAAAATGCTGAAAAAGCATTCTTTAACTTATTGGTATACTTCTTTTATGATATGTTATTTTAAAGGGAAAACGCTTAAGGTTGCTTCTACTTGGGCCTGGCATATCATTATTAAATTGATATTTTGGCCTATTTTAAGAAAAATTAGTGTTGAAGCTTGAATAAGCATGGAATAATAATAATACAACACAAAATGTACGTAACAAAATGTATTGAAACAATGAAAAAGGTACACAATATTTACAGGTAGTTTTGGTATATTCTTGGGAAGACTGTTCCTGCAGAATGGGTTGACTAAGTCGCAGTCGGGCAGAGTCTCTGGATTCGATCTCTTAATCTTCCGTCGTCTTCCGGTACCAACCCATATTTATATGGTCGGTACTCCACTTATGTAAATTAGGTGTATCATACACAACAATTAGAAATTATCTGTACTATGAAAATATGATGTAATGGACTTTTTATTTCAGATTCAGCCTGAAAAGAATAGCCCAAAAACATATTTCCATTGCCCAACAACATTTGGGTAAAATGTCGACCACTGTAGTCCAGCTGCCTACAAGAACAACATCTGACAATTTTCACATTTCTGTTGTTTCCCAGTTATATATATATATATATATATATATATATATATATATATATATATATAAATATAAATATATATATATATATATATATATATATATATATATATATATATATATATATAGTAGCGGCCCCATAATATAAGGAACGGAAACAACAAAGACATAAATATATGTATTAAAAAAAGTAATGCATGATTAGCAATGAAATTTGTACCGAATAAAGATTAGGTGTAATGTATAAATATTATACAAAGTTACAAAAATGTATATATTTTTTTTTAAAATAAAGATTAAATGGAACAAAAGAAATATGCTATTGGACAAAAGTTAAGGAACGATCTTGTTAATACTTGATTGTGAACAAAATATCAACAAAATTTAATATTTGGTAAATATTCCCTTATTTTCAATGACTTCTCTGCATCGTCGACCACATGATCGAATTAATTTCTAGCAAAATCATACTAATACTATACATATTTATGTCTTTCCGTTGTTTCCGTGTCTTATATTATGGCCGCTACTATATATATATATATATATATATATATATATATATATATATATATATATATATATACACGTTTCATTAAATAATATAGACAAGTGTTGTCTATTTATTTTATGTAAAATTTGTTCGTAACATCTGATAAGTTTGATAACATTATCATTAAACGAAGAAAGAAATTCACAATATTGATCCATATTTTTTTAATATAATCTAAGCTTTCGGCTTATTTAAGCCATTATCAAAGATGTAAATCACAAACATATTAAACAATATACGGACACGACAGTGATGATAGTCTGTCATTGTTTACATAGTTAATCACTAAGCAACGATAAACACGCGCATATAAGACGCTAGAAGCGAAAATCGCACAGCATCTCAGGACGTCACACATGACTACACGAGAGTGAATTGTAGAATGAAGTAAGGAAAGCCGTTGGTATAAACCAATGGCTTCTGTTACCAATTATATACATTTAAGAATATTTGTGGAGATGCCATAATTGATTTTGTTTAGGTTGGGTTTTAACTGTTTGATGTATAATGCTTCAAGTATTTTTAGTTTTTGTCTATTGTTTTCATGTCGAAGTATAGTTGTGTTTTTGACAAGTATTTTACGGAATTGTGTGTGCGGGCAGGCATGTTGTTTTAAATGCCTAAAAATGTTAGAGTTGTCATTAAAATGTAGTGTCAAGCGTCGTGAAAGCGAGTTTGTGGTGTGACCAACATAAATATTATTTAATTCGTTGGAGATACACTCTCCCAAAGGGCACTTGAATTTATAAACCATGTTGGTTTTTTTGCAAATCATAACCAGGGAGAAGAATCATTGCGAAGTATTAAGTTGGATATACTAGATTTAGTGTAGTATATGATTAATTTAATTTTTTTGCTAGGATCTGTAGTTGATATATTAGAATTTACTAAATTTTTTAGTATGTTTTCATCTTGTTTATATTTATATGGGTAAATTCTCCATATAAGAGGACTGAAACTATTCTCACAGCAGTTTTCACGTTTTTTGTGTTATATACTGTGGGATGTTTCCTCTACAACGTTCTATATGAACAATTAAATTTTGCACAAAATATGTCAGTCAATCCCGAGAAATGTATATATAGTATTTCCGTCAATTTCTAAAAACTCTATCGCTAGCCAAACTTTAAAGTCACATTTAACCCATTACAAGGCAGAGAGTTAGGATACTTTCTATAGTTACGAAGGGAAGATAACGTTTGAATCTATACTTGAACAGGTTAAGATTGTAGTGATCGAGGAATCATACACATGGGAGTCTGTTTCATAGGGAAGTGATTCGCATGAAAAATGCTGTAAGTTGAAACTTACTTCTCGTCGATGGAGGACTGAAGAAATGCGGGTGGTATGCTACAATGTAAGTGGCATGGAGAGTCTCAGCAGTGAGAGATTCGCCACATCCCACCCGTGAGAGAGAGGTTGAAGTGTGGAAAATATATTTCTTCTAGCAAGAACACGGAGAGGCATTTGAACTCTATCAAGACTGGAATGTAACATCTGAGCATCGGCTCAAATATGGCAGCCGAACTCTAATTTCAGCCTGATCTAGATCTTATAAAGTTAAAGAACGTTTTTCATTTCGGGTGAGGATTATATAGCAGTTCAGTACGCTTTTCCTTTGTTCACGAATTTTAAGAATTCTTCTTATTTTGGTTAACATTTCGAAAACATCTTTCGCTATTGCAATACGCGTATGAATTTCGAAGACAAAATTTTCCTTCTCTGTTACAAAGCTTCGCAGATATTTAAAATTGTCTAGCGGTAGTGGGTTTCGGTATAGAATATATGACGGAACTACCGAAGTCAATACCTCGCCAGGGCTCGTTGCCTTCGCTTTCCTAAAAATACCATATGAAAAAGTTAGAATCACTTATATTCCTCTCCAGATATGGGTTAAAATGTAGGGTTGTTTAGGGTCTTTGTTGCATCCTGTATAATATTTCTCTGTTACACTTATTCCGTAAAATTTTGTTTTATTCTTCGAAAGACTCCACAGAGATAACCAAATCTTGTGTATATGTAGTCAGTTTGCCAGGAGAACAAATATCAAAAGTCCTACTTTGATTCCTTACTTTTTATTTTCCTGATATTCCTTTACATGAGAAATTTCAAAGAAGGATAAGTAATGTAATCAATCCTTACCAGGCGTCTTGACTTCAATCGCTTTCTCATCGCCGTGACGTTTCTCTCTGTCATTTCTACAAATGTTTTCATGACAACTACTCTGCTGAGCTATTTTCTTTGGTGCTCCGATTCTATTAATTAAAGCGAGCTTCTAGACTGGAATCTAGGCTCCACCCGTTTGCTGTTGAAATAGCTAAATTCAAACGTCACTTACCCTGAAGCAGTTTCGTTTCTTGGACTTCCCGCCTTAGAAATTACCTGCCGTTTACTTGTTTCCCTGATGATATCTTCAAAAATTTAATGGCGACGTCAATCGGCATATTCTATCTTCTTGAATCCCGTTTAACTTTGGTTCTTAACTCAATCCTCCTTATTTCAAGTCTTCTTTTGCCTTTTCACTCCCTGTAAACAGATGCGTAGTGGTGGCATTCCCGCATTGCTTGGGGTGAGAAGATTGAAAATAATAATACGAGTTAAGTGTTTTGCAAATTAAGTTTTAATTATTTTTTAATGGTGCACAATTGAATACATACATACATACATACATACATACATACATACATACATACATACATACATACATACATACATACATACATACATACGTGGCACGGTGGAGTAATGGATAGCGGCTTGGATTGAGGAATCGCAGAGCCGAGTTCGAATTCCAGTCGAATCCTTTACATTCACTTACGTGCTAATACCCTTGGATGAATGAATCCTGTTCCTCTCCCTCCAGCTATGGGTAAAATAGCAGGGCAGACTGGGTTCTATAGCCTTGGATGGCAACTGGTCTAGGAGAAGGACAACTCTGTATTCAAAACCTGCGGAACCTTGTGGCATTCGGTGCACCAGGTCTATGTATTCGTCCCTTCAAAAAGTGTGGATGGTACTTCACCACTATAATCAAATCTCATGTGCCGGTGTCGGGCTGTCGGTTTCCTGGAAACTGATCTGCTTGACCCTCATACGTCGAATCTCGACGCGAGAGTCGATTATATTATATATATATATATATATATACATATACACTTATCTTATGAGTATAAGAAACTATACTCTCTCGGAAAACCTTCGGCATATTGATTTGCAAATAAACAAGCCAACACCAAAGACAATTTACTACGTTTAAGCATTTTATTTAATTTTATTTGTGTTCGAACAAGTGCTTTCTTTTCTGGACAAAGGGTGTGCAAGAACTATCCAGATGTTTTATATTTCCGAGCGCTTTCGGCTATATCTTTAGCCATTATCAAGGATGATTCGATTTTTCAGGTTAATTGAGTGTGTGCATTATGTGTATGTCTTCGTGTGACACCATTTGGGAAGCAAAGAAAAGGAAGAAAAGAAGGGAAAGAAATGAAATTTTGATAGTGACAAATGGTGAAAGGTTTCATTGCCATTGCAGAAAATTCTAAATAGATAAAAATAGACTGTGTCGTGGTGGCGGACTTATATTATCGAGAATAGATAACAGCCACTTGGTGCTGGCGAAAATCTAATTGAAAAATTCCAGATCGACTAGCTAAACTCCGGAACAGAATGGATAACAGCCACTTGGTGCTGGCGAAAATCTAATTGACATATTCCAGATCGGCTAGCTAAACTCCGGGACAGAAGAGATAAACATTAAACTGTGTCACGGGACTGCTGACCACCCACGAACTAAAGAAAACAAAGGAAAATAGGTTAAGTCTTTGTCGAGGGAAAGATATCGTTAGACAAGGCCTGGGTTTTGTTAGAATGTAGCGATAAGAGCGAAACAATATTATCGGAAGGGTTGGCCGTAGTTGCTGGACGACCATCCATTCTGATAATTGGCGAAAATCTGACTGACGAAGTCCAGATGAGAATTGAGGTTATCACACTACTGGTCGCATTGTTCTGTTGGCGGCCAGAGAAGAAGAGAAAATAGAAAAGAAAAGAAGGAAAGGAAAGAGAAAAAAAAAAAAAAAAAGAGGAGATAATTCTTTTTTTCTTTGAGCAAGATATTTTTTTAAGAAACAAGGCTAGTCTGGTCACGCCCACACTGTTGATCACCATTGGATGAATGTTAACGAGAGCCAGGCGGAGGTGATCATGTGATGCAGGGGAGGAGGTCTGCCACAACTCCTTAGAGAGGATAGGTATAAGATGTTACTGCGAAGAAGTGGGAGGATCGTTGACGCCCTCTGAAGGTAGGGGTAAGAGAAGACTTCCAAAAATGGAAATAATAAATTTTTCCTGACCGAAAACAAAAGAAGGGGATTGTGGATTTAGAATTATCAAGGAACCTCAAACCCCAACAAAGCCCACCCCGGTTTTGGTTGGCGTCCATATAAGCAAAGTCGCAGCGAGCGAAAATCAGAGTTCTCCCAGAGAGTTTCCGAGAGAGTTTTCCACAGTCTCCAGTGCTCAGTTGAAGCGAGCCTCGCAGAACTGACTTGAAAGATTCGCTCAACTTTCGAACTCATCTTCAATCCAAGAACAATTTATTTTTGAAGAGTGACTTAGATCCATACCACCAAAATAAGTTTTACGACTATCGCCTGAAGACAAACCAAGAACCAATTTCTTAAAGAACAGACAACTTAAGATGTTAAAACTCACCTAACAAAAACGACGTGTCACAATCCATCTAGCGGGTCGGGAGATAGACGCAGTCCTATGTATCCAGCAACCAGATATAAAGTATTATCCTTTTTTTGATACCTTGAACTTTTGAGTTATTATTTCATTTTCTTTTACACATATTTGTGCGATACCACCCTCATTTGAACTCAACTTGCATTATGGCCCCAACGACTGATCGATTTCGTCTGCCTAAGATCAATTCAACGTGGGTAGGTGGACTGGAGATCAACGCAGTTACTTTGGTAACCAGACGTTGGAGGCGAGTTGGGAACGACGAGGCTGATATCGGATCTGACCAGATTCCCATCCGAATCACCAAAAGGTTAGAACGTCACATTTGGGTGCCGCGACCAATACCAAGCCAGTTGGTCGTCACAGGACAGGATAGCACGACTGACGCAGACAGGCGGACGTCACGTTTGGAGCGGCGACACCCGAACAAAGCAGCGACGAGCGAGCGAAGGCTGTAGGGACGTCACATTCGTGTGTGGTAGGGATGGTTTTAATTTCCCAATACGTTTAGCACATTGTGGCTTTGTTCGTAGTTAATATTGGTAAGAGTTGGCTTTTTGTTTTTATTATTAAAGCTTCCATTATTTTTAGTCTTTTTTGCAGGTGGATGCCGTTAATATATTAGTGTTTTCGACTAGTAAGTTTCTAATTGAGTCTGGTAAATTTGTGTGTGTGTTTAAATGGGTTCTAATGGAACTGTGATCAGATAGGTGTAACGTAACACCTATATTTGGGACTCATCACCAGTGCGCACCAGATGGTATGTTGTTTGTCTGGCAACCTAACTCTTCAGGTTTCAATTCTCGGTAGAGTTTTCTTCTAGACTCGATGGGTTACTTAATTATAATTATCTCAAATCCTCCTATCATTTATATATATATATATATATATATATATATATATATATATATATATATATATATATATATATGTTAATACTCGTTTGGAAAACCTTGGATAGTTCAACTTGTAATAGAACAAATCGGAAACCGAGGAATAAATTGGAAATAAAAAAAGTCAGAACCAAGTCCATTAACACAATACGAAGTCCTCCTTCCCCCCAAAAAAACACAAACGAGTAGAAAGACAAAACGTAGAGTGCTCAATACGCTAAATAGAGCGATATACTAGAATAATCCTAAGGCAAACCTACCTAGGTTTCACATAAACGGATCTTCGGGGTAAAACTGAATATATATATATATATATATATATATATATATATATATACGAAAAGCGCGAGTTTGCAAACAATCACTGTTACTGCTGATAATGCAAGACTCTCCAAATTGGATTGAGTTCTCTTTATTACAACTATACATGAATCAGCTGAAATCATCTTAGGCTGACTAAGATATTATCATGTAATATGACTACATAAAGTTTCTGTTTTCAATAGTGTCCTCTATGTGATAATACATTTCTTCCAATGGTATTTCACTGCTTGCGCTCCATTGGCGAACATGTTTTTATCCTGTTGGTAAAAATAGTTATCCACAGCAGATATGACGCCATAATTACTGTGATACTTGTTCCCAGCAAAGCGGTTTTTTTTTTTCATGTTGGGAAATAGATGATAATCATAACAGGAGAATAGGGAGGATAATGAAATAGTTCAAAACTGCAGCCACGTACAGCAGCCACTGAAACGAAAGACTTATGTGACTTACCTTTGTCCTAGTGAAACAAAAAACAAATAACTTTCTTGGGTTTTTGGTCTTGATATCCTTTTGGTAACCGTCTCTCCTTATTGGCATAGTATTCTCTATTGATCCTGTTCTCTTTTGTAAGATAGGCAATAAACACAATGCTTTTTACATCCTAAAATCTAAGGCCATCACCATCCCTGTAGATAAAACGTTCTTTTAGAAACTTCCAAGTAAACCAAAGGAAATGCCTCAATCTATGTCAGACTTTTCCGCGCCGTGATCAGCCTGGTACGCTGTCAGTAGACATCGCAACAGCAAAAGGAAAACATTAGTCATGCCAAGTTCATTGCGAAGAATATTCTCAACTCTCTCATGGGATATGCAAATAACATTGTCTATTTGATTTATCGCCAGTTCCCTGTCATCCATTAACACCTGGTGGACACGATCAGTGTTTCTCTCGATAGTGACAGTTGCAATACATCCAGACATTTAGTCATCTATAAGACTCTCCGTTCCCGGCCTGAATTCAGCTGTCCACATTTGCATTGTTGATAAAGCTGATACCAGCAAATGTAAATCTTTGTACAAATTAATTGAAACAACTGCTTTAGTTTCCTTTCTTTCGCCATTCGGTCAGCTTTAGACTCACTGTAGTGACAGAGCGTAATCGATTTCTATTTTCTTCCTCAGTTTAGGTCATTTGTATTGGTGTGCAGTAGTATGAACCTATTTTCGGGGTGTTTGTTGAAATTTTTTGACTTTGAAAATATTGTATCATCCTTGATTGCATCAGGTTTTTCATCGCACCCAGACACTATTGTCTCGAGTGTCGATTACTTGTCCTAAGGCCATTGTCTGTGATGGACGTTAATCATTACTAAGCGCATGAAAATTGTAACGCTGCGCGAACACATTGCTGAGGCTTACAAGAGAGCAAATCAATGTATTATAGACTGGGCCGGAAACTCTCCTGATTTAAATCCAATGGAGAATTTTGGCAGTCTGCATGGAACGACTTCGGGGAATGGACATACGGAGTACTATCATGTGCACAGGGTCAATTTTTACTGGAAAAAAATATGAAAAAAAGGAAATAATAACAGTATTTCAAGTTTCAATTTATTTGCACAAGCGTGTACCTATTATGTCAGCATGAATAACTCCGAGAGCCAAACCTTTTTCTGAAAGCCCTTGCTAACACCACCATGTCAGATTCTGTCTATTTACAAGAGAAATCACTACTATTTACATCGAAATCAACATTGAACCGTAAGATTTAAGTTTACCTGGAAAGAAACGAAGTATTTACTAAGAAGAAACCTTGAAATTAACGCAGTTAAGATTTCACAGCAGATTAAGACAAGATAGAATCACATTTTTTGTTGTTGGTTTTTAACTAATAGTCTGAAGTGCATGAAATAAAAGAGAGAATAGGTATGAAGCGTCACTGATTGTCTTGCCTACAGAACTTAGAAGTTCACTAAAAGAGATTTATTCAAAAAATCAGTCCTTATCAAATTGTCTATTATATAGGGTGACCTCAAAAAAACGGGAACTTTTTAACAATCCAATAAAGCCAATAGTGATGGAAGAAAAATATTTTATTCATAGTAATTGAAACCTTAAAAAATGCCATTTAAGAAACAATGATGGAATTTTCATTTTTTTAAAATTACGTCCTGTAGATAGCGTCCTCATGTACGAATGCATTCTTGAAATCTCCTGTTGAGATTCCTCATTGACTGCTGCAATATCTCAGCTGAGATACTGTGAATTTCATCTTGAATTCTAAATGGCGAAATGTTTGCTTGCTCAAGGTCACTGTCTCGCAGTGTTACCACTTGCTCATGCCTGGCAATACTCACTTCAAAAAATTCCCGTTTTTTGGGGTCACCCTTTATAAGGAGTCTAATAAAAAATATCGGGTCTGTTGCATTTGTAATGGTACTAAACTGTGCAGAATGAAGCCGCTTGGCACAAATTGACCTTGAACACAAATAAACACAATGTTTTAAGGTTCTCTTTCACACCTATGCTTTATAGCATTACGTGGAAGGAACATCTGTAGAGTGTGGTTGAATCAGCACTACACAGAGTTTATATTAGTGATCGTGACTTGTGTTACAGTTTTTGGCGAAATACAACATTCCTCTTTCTTAAAGTATTTTGCAATATTTACCAAGATTATACCGCAAACCGGGCATTAAATATTTTAAATGAAAAGGAGACACATTTGATAATATGTAATCTGACCACACGGAAACAGCAGCCAATAGATTAATCGTTCAATTAAATCGGGAAAATGTTTGTAATATTTATGTTCACGACAGCTGAAATAGTAATAAAAATAAAATATTTTAATTAAAATAAAGACTAATACAGCAATGTATAATGTGACTAATCGGAAATTGGAACCATTAATTAAATTGTTTAATTAAACCATAAAATTGTTTGTAATATATACACTCGCTAGAACGCAAACTGTAACAGGAAATAAAATATTTTAATTAAGAGTCAGAAAATTTGTGTAATATTTTATTGGACTAAAATGGAAATTTCAATGATCGATTCCTCCTTGTTAATGTCAGTGGAATCCTCACAGGAGTATCGAGCCACGGACTCAATTATTTAATTTCGCTGTGGTTTCTGTAACAAGTACTTTTTATGAGGGCTTTTGCTTGCCACACTTCATTGTTTTCTTTAACTCGTTTCTATCCAAGACTAGAAAGCGGAGTTAATCCTGCTATTTAACCCACAGGTAGATACGAAAGTGAACGCAATTCCCAAGTCTGGGAATTGAGGTAATTTTCAATGATGACGTTCCTATTCAAAAATCATAAATTGGATATCATATTTCCGGGGATCAAAAATAAGTTTCGGGAGTTCAACGTCGGAAAACGCCAGGATAATAAATCAAATGGCTAAAAAAATACTTTAGCTCAAAGCTCAGATCTACCAAAGGCACCTATGATGTAGAGTTTATTTTTTTTTTTTTTTTGTTTTTATATTGGCATAAGGTTGTGACTGGTCGAGCCTGGTATGGAAATTAAAACAATAACAATATTTCGAGGCTTACTAAAGTCGATCCAATCTTGATTCTGATTTTATTTTTCAACAGATAGCACAATCGCTCTTATTCGAGGTGAATATTGGTTTAAAATGGCCCGATATTTCCTCTTTCTTTATCGTTAAGCCCGCCTGTAATAGATTAGTTTAGGACGTTTTTGCTTTAGTTTTTTTTTCCTCTTCAGCCAAGTTAACTTAGCTAGGATATGTATGCTCATTGGCTCCTGTTATTACTGTTGATGATTTTTTTTTTTAAATTTTTCTTTTGTTTAATTCCCATCCTACCCATCGTTCGGTGGATAGTGATATTAGTTCTCTGGTGGGTGCGGAGCGTCTTTCGTTTCGGGTGTGATTTTTGTATCTGTTGTGTTTGAGTGTTTGTTCGAGTGATAGATGGGATGTATAAATGTTTCTTTTTTTTCAAAGCATTGATTTCGTCCAGTTAACTAATGTTTCTGCCACATTTAGAGTTGTGTGTTTTTTATTACTAACACTATTTTGTTTTCTTTATGTATATATGCAATTTTATTTATGTATACACTGCGTGCCAAATTATTATCGAGATAACTTTTTTATAATATTTAAAAAACCGTCCAATCAATTCACACGAAATTTTCACACAATTTTGGCAACACTGACCTGCGCATCACTAAAATTTTCGTACTGATCTGCGCCAAGAAAACAAACTTTTATATATATATATATATATATATATATATATATATATATATATATATATATATATATATATATATATTGTTCACATTTGTAGATACTAACTGGGGATTTTATATTTTTAAATTTGTATTTTATTCCCCTCCCCCCACAGACATAAATATGTAAATATGGGGACTAGTTAAGACTTCATAGAGTTTCTGAGGCATTGTTGTAGATGAGGTAAGACTGGTAACTAAGAATGCGTTGTTTTGGTGAAAGGAAATAATGTTATATGTATGGGTCAGTGTTTGCGGCTAGCTAAGTATTACCGTAAGACAGAAGAAAATTCAGTGTAGTCCAATTCAGAAGCTACATACATAATACAGCATCGTTTCCATTATTGGTGGTGGGTAGCGATTCTCTTGCACAAGCCATGGTTACTGACGGAAAATGTTAAGCTACACTCGACACATTCTTTCGAAAGCAACTTTGTGATATTTTTATCGGTACAGGCAATTTTTACCGCCTCTCTGTATTGCGTCTTCTTGGTCTACCGTTTCCCACGGACATTAAGTGGAGTTATTATATTGAAACAATTGCTATACCTACTGATATTAAAGTTGGTTGACTGTGTCGTACATGACAGTATTTCTTTTCAGAATCCATCTTTTCAATTTACAAATGTAGCATTCGTTCGTACACTGAGTATTGCTTCTATATCTGGTCTTAACTTCCTGCTATATATCTCGATATTCTCAAACAAAATCCCAAAAAGGTTTCTAATTTTATTTGTCTTAACTTGGCATTTCGAATTCAGACATTTTCCCACCGCCATGGTGTCCTTTTTTATAAATATTTTCATGGCTTTTGTTCTAATGTGACCTACATTTTGGGACGTTGACTGTATGAATTCAAACGTTCTACTAGATTGGCAATTAGGTTCCAAAGTTTTACTGTTGAAATAGATATAACCATAAGTTCTATTCTAACAGTTACCTTTCTCGCATTTCTCGCCTGTCGAAATCTTTTCTAGTTTTCTGTTCCTCTGCCAGTTACTTTCTTTAATATTTAAAATATAACGTCAATCGCTATAATTCTGTCTTGCTGAATACTGTCTTTTATTGTCCATTTTCTCCACGAAAAATCTTTTACTACTCATTTTTCAATACTAGTAAACAATTGCATCTTAGTGATATTATCGCCTTGCTTTGAGGAGTACAAACTATCAAATCTATCACGTCATTTTTTAAACAATTGTGTGTTTCCCCTTTGGAAAAAATCTCTTCGTGGCACCTCCTCTATCTATACAGAATGGACGACTCTGACAAGACGTTATGAGTCACATAAACTGCCAAGTTCGGCGCATGCTAATAAAAGAAAACCCCAGTAGCAGCATTACACAAGATATCTACATATAAATTTGTTGCTTCTGTCTGTCTGTCATCGAACTCTTCCCAGGGTTTTGGAGACAGACCCCTATAATCCTAAATATTCTGAAATTCCATTACCTAGGGTACTTGGATAAGTATATTTTATTTTGATCAAAGGGATTCACGGGGAGCTCCGTTTCCGAATTTTATCTTTTTCATATAAATTAAATATAAATTTGAACACGGGAATGACTCCTAGGGTATTTGGATAAGTATATTTCATCTTGATTAAAGTTGGCCCCAGGGGACCAACCCCACCACTGATAATCTTAGTTCCTTTGATTTAAATTTGAACAAGGGAATGAATCATATCCAAGATATAGAAGGAGAAAGCCAGAAGATACAGGTCAAATCGACAAGATCAAAATGAGACAATATTGGCGTCATGTTGAGCAAGAAATCATTAATCAGTGGGTTACAATACATATTTCTTGCGACAATTCAACTGTCATATCAATATTAATATCAGCTCATCAATTCATTCAATCAAGTATGAAATCAAATGCATATCAAAGGGGTCAGATGAAGTGGTTTTGACACAGCACCCCTTACACCGCAATGAAATGTAATTCTTTTCGATTTAAATTAAAATTAAACTTGAAAAAAGGAGAATCCTATCCAAAATATAGAAGGAGAAAGCCAGAAGATGGAGGTCACGCCGACAGGATCAAAATGAGGCAATCATGATGAGCAAGAAATTATCAATCAGTGGGTAGTGCCTTGCAATAAATATTTGTTGCGACAATTCAAGTATCATATCAACGTCGAAATCTGCTCATCACCTCATCCAAGCAAGTATTGCATCAAAAACATATCAAAGGGTTCTGATCAAGCTGTTTTGCACACAAGACTGAAAATTCGGAATGACCTATATCCAAAATATAGGAGAAAGCCAGAAGATGGAGGTCACATGGGCAAGATCTTTGGGTAATAGTGAAATGCTTTATTTTATGCACTAATTTTAACAATGGTTTAAAATCAAACATCATTTTCTTACAAAAAATGTGTAACCGGCAACAAGGCACGGGTAATTCGGCTATGCTCATCTCTCAATATTCGTGCCACCATCTGTCATGGTCCGGTTCCTTGTACCACGGTGATAGTCTAAGGTAGAACCGATAATGAAGAACTCGAATACGGATATGGAATAACACAGATATATTACAAACAGGAATATATACAGAGAAGTAGAAAGTGTTAGTACGAACAATCAGGTTTAGTAGTAATTGTCTGAATACGACTCTGTTCCGGACTGCCTCTGACTCGACTGACTGACTCGCTCGCTCTGACTGACTGACAGACTCCTGACGGACCCCACTCCAGACTTCAGACTGAACAGTATTTAGTCACCCCCACCCACGAGGGCATCATGTGGCACAAGGCTGGTTTAACGTGGGATCTCCTAGCCCATGGGCTCGGCCAAAAATATGCCCTTTGAATCCGTATAAACGTGTTCAGGGTCGGTTTACCTCCCCGAAAGAGACTCCGCCCTTCGGCGTGGCCTCGTTCGGGTTCTTCCCCACCCGAAGGCAGAGAGTTCAACTGATCAGCCGGTCACCCGACTTCAGACTACACAGTATTTAGTCACCACGAGGGCATCAAGTGGCACAAGGCCCGTTTAACGTGGGAACTCTGAGTACGTCGGCTCGGCCAAAAATATGCCGTCTGAACCCGTATAAACGAGTTCAGGGTCGGTTTACCTCCCCGAAAGAGACTTCGCCCTTCGGCGTGGCCTCGTTCGGGTTCCTCCCCGCCCGAAGGCAGAGAGTTCAACTCCCTGCTTCCTCTTGAGGTGCGGTATTTGTTACGTATGGAATAGTCTATTATGTTATTATCGGTAAGGTCCCATAACACCATCTTAGCACAAATTTCCCTCCTTCTTGAATTCAGAAGGCGTTTTGCTACTATCAGTTGCACGCTCTATCTTCAATCTGCGCGCACAAAGCTTCACACTTTATCGGCGTTTAGCATCTGCCCACTGGGATTTGGCTGGCCAAATTCTGACCGAGCTGACAGGGCTACTGCCGGCTAAAATTTATATAAAAACATTTAACAAAAAAACATGTTTCTCTAGTCCAGTAGCTCTTATTACTCTTTCCAGTGTTGATACGCATTTCCTTACTAAACTATTACTTTTTAACATCTTGATGACGTCATTATTTACTCTTCGTGTTACATCTGTAATCCATTTTAATTGTTGTTAGAGCTCAAATGATGTGGTTTCTGTTATTTGATACAGTTCTTTATGAATTTATTTGCTCCAGTGTTTTAACGCAGCATTGAAAATGTAAACACCTGACAGTGTTTTAAGAAAGGCCTGAAAATGTAAACATCTAGCCAGTGTTTTAACAAAGGACTGAAAATGTAAACATTTGGCCAGTGTTTTATGAAGTGACAAAAAATATGAACATCTGGTCAGGTTTTTAACAACGGACTCAAAATGTAAGCATCGGGTCACTGTTTTAAAAAAGAGAGAAAATGTAAGTATCTGGTCAGCGTTTTAACAAAGGACTGAAAATGTAAAATATCTGGTCAGTTAGATTTTTATGTAAACATTTAGCCAGCGTTTTACAAATTACTGAAAAGGTAAACATCTAGCCAGTGTTTAACAACGGACGGAAAATGTAAACATCTGGCCAATGTTTTAAGAAAGGACTGAAAATATAAACATCTAGCCAGTGTTTAACAACGGACTGAAAATGTAAAAATCTGGCTAATGTTTGAAGAAAGGACTGAAAATGTAAACATCTAGCCAGTGTTTAACAACTGACTGAAAATGTAAAAATCTGGCCAATGTTTTTAAGAAAGGACTGAAAATCTAAACATCTAGCCAGTGTTTTAACAAACTACTAAAAATGTAAACATCTGGCCAGTGTTCTAACAAAGAAGCGACATTGCAATCATCTGGTCTTTGTATTATCAAGAGACTGTAAATTTAAACATCTGGTCAGTGTTTTAACAAAAGACTTTAAATCTTACAATGAGATCCGAAGATGATTCCAAAAGAATTATGACTTCCAAAAGAAGCGACAGAAGAAGTTGTATGTGGATGAGAACTTTAACTGTTGCCAACTGATTATTTTCTTTTAGCATCTGTTAGATCCGGACAGAACGGAAACGAGTCTCCATAAAAAGATTTGGCAATAGGTGGGTGAGATCTCCGCAATCGATGCCGAGTAAATTACAGTTTTATTTGGAGACCTCTTAAGCATCTAAGACGTCGGCTTTTCCGTGTTGAACTATGATGTCCCATCCATAAATATAGTACTTTAGTAAGCTTCTCTGTTTTATTTTTCTTAGTTAAGCTTATTTCGTTAGGGGTTTGCATGTTCATCGCCTCCTATTTTTTTTTTTTTACCTTCATCGTTAGTTCAATTCTATCTCCCCTCATTGGGTGACAAGCATGATAGTTATTTAGTGCGTAAATTCTCAATCGGGGTCAATATGCATCTTGGAATCCATGTAATCTGACTGGGGTCCACACAAGTAAGTATCAAATTGTGGGTCCACAGAAATATTTTAGTGATTCAAAGTGCATTTTCACTTCGCAGCAGTTGTTAAAAATGAGAATTGGAATTTCTATAGTAATCTACGCCATGTTAAAATATCAAAAATAGAAAAATAACACTAAAGATACCAGAAGACGCGATGCAAATTGGCGTTCCTTTTATTTTACTGGATGTTTTGATTGTAAAAATTGCATTGAATACGACTGACAAGATGCTTTTATCTATTTTTTATACACTTTCTTATTCGATCAAATAATTTTTTTCTTTTCGGATGATAAATTATATAAAAACTGACCGAATATTATTTTTATCCGTGCGCTTTCGGCTATACATTTATCCATTTTCAAGAATTAATTATTTTAACTTTTAAATAAAAAAATTGTTTGTTCTGTGTATGTTTTATAAAATGTTTTCATTTTTCAAAACACGGTCAAGATATTGTGTCCATGATCAAAGTTAATATTATTAAGTGTTGGTTTTATATATATATATATATATATATATATATATATGAAATATATAGAAAATAGGAAGGAACTGGTTAGGTAAATAATCAAAAGTCCCTTAGTATTTTAGTTATTATTTTTTAAAAATAGTGCTCGATACAAAAGTAGAGCAAAAATATAATTATTTATTTATTTTTAAATAAATAATTATATATATATATATATATATATATATATATATATATATAGAGAGAGAGAGAGAGAGAGAGATTTTAAATTATATAAATTAATTTGATGTATTAATAATAAATAATAATATTCATTTTAAATATTAATAAAATAAATCATTAACGTAAATTAATCATCTGTGTTTATTTTTGTGATGAGGATTGCAACTATTTACATTGTTTGGACTGTTGTCCTCATCTTTACTGCCATATTTAAGACGTTCCGCTTGGTAAAATCGTGCTCATTCCAAGAGATTTTTTTAAAGATCTTCCCTATTTCCATTTTGATTTATCTCTTCTACGTTTTGTTTGATATTTTCTGATACTTTCTTCAGTTATTTTATATATGAAAAAAATTTTTTATTGATTTTAGGAAGGCTTTGCTGATCAACAAAAAAAAAAGTCTAATATTCTGGCCACCCGTGATCCTTCACAGTAACACAAAATAAGAGTTACCAAATCTCTCTATATTTCTAAGAAGATGTATTGTAATTATTTGACACTACTTCGGATAGATGCCCATCTTTTTGTCGTCAAATTCAGAACGTTTAACCCTTTGAACGCTCCGTCTTACTCACGTGATTGGAAATTCATAACTGAACATTTTAATTCGTTCACCGTCGTAGATTACTAACCCAGTTTTGTTTTGTTTTTGTAAATTTATATTACTAGCAGTAGAGCCCGGCGTTGCCCGGGGATGTAACAGTAAGAGATAGATCAAGTATCGACAATCATAAAGACTGAAAAATAAAATTGACAAAGATTATTGTTTAAGGTTGACGGACACGCATGGCTTAATTAGTTTTTTTTTTTTTTACGAATTGGTCAAACTCAAACAAAAACATTTTTTTCAATCGTTATGAGTCTACCGATTGAATAGAATTTTATAATAAACAATTGTCTTGTAAATGGAATTTTTAAAGCATTCTGAATGTAAAAATAAAGAAAAAAGTGTGCAAGACAATAGGAAACACTACCTGCCAAAAAAAAAGAAGTTTTGTTGAAATCGGTTGAAAAATGTAGGAAATCCGATCCCATATATAAATGCACACACGCACACACAAACAACCTGGGTTTTATAATAAGTATAACTTGATATGAGTTGTCCCCCTTTCATTCTGGCGACAATGATGTTTCTTAATCGTGTTTTCAAATTGATTTCGTGCAAAAACAATTTTTGGCACTGTCAGAACCACTGCAAGGTAATTTTACGTAGTCCTGTGAAGTTTTGTTGAAATCGGTTGAAAAATGTAGGAAATCTGATCCAATATATAAACGAACAGACACACACCCACAAACACACACACAACCTGGGTTTTATAATAAGTATGATACAGGGTATCCAAAACATTTGAAATAATTTTAAAAGCAATTATCTTGAAAACTACTAAGTCTATCTCAATGAAATTGAAAAGTTTAGGAGTTGAACATCATAATTTTCTTATGGGTCCGATTTCATTAGTGTTCACTATCTGCAACGCCTGTGACACGGCGGTAGTTAAGCTCTTGCCAAATACGTTGTAGCATGTCTATGGTAACATTATCTAGTGCAGTTGGGATTCTCTGCTTGACTTCCTCAATGCTAACAGGAAGAGGGTAGGGACAAAGACTAGTCCCTTCGCATACCCCCATAAAAAGAAATCACACGGGGACAGGTCCAGCGACCGCGGCGGCTATTTCATCAGAAAACTGTATCCACCACGCCCGATTCATCTCTCTGGCAGATTCTCATTGAGAATAAAACATTAAATATAAAATCTGGATTTCTTTCCACACATTCTGTGAAAATTTGAGGTTATTTCAGCAAGAATTGTTAAAATTATTCGCCTAGGCAATGATCGTAAAATTTGTTGGGACACTCTGTAATTTTACATTGCAGATAGTAAGTGGGGATAGTAAGTTCATTTGTATGGCCCCAATACAGACAGAAAACTGCATATATTGAGAGTAATTAGAGCTTTGTAGAGAAATAGTAGTATTTTGGTGATTGGATAGTATGAAAGAATATAGCGTCATGGTGAATGAAATGGTTGGAGACGGATGGAGATAGTTGTTTTATTTAATTATATTTGATTGGCGGCTTTTGTATAAACTGCTGGGAGCCCCAGCTTATATTATTATTTTGACACTAGTTTCATTATATATATTTTCGTTATTCTCATTTAGGCTTAGTTTGATATCTTTTCTAAATTTTGGTTAGTCATTTGGTCATAATTGAATTAATCTTTTTAATAGTTTATCATGTTTCTGGTGATATTCTTGCATATTAATTTTGTGCATAACTTTTTTTATTTCCTATATCTCTCCTCAATTTTACGTGATTCGGGAAAAGAAATGATTTTTTGTATGTTTTACAGCCATCATTTCTTTCTCTTCCCTCCAAATCTTACATGCGCTGCCATATGCACCGTCTCCTTCACCAGAATTTGCACATTTATATATTTCTCTGCATTCATTTGTGGTGTGATCTGGGTTTTTCTGCGCACATCGACCACGTCCTGCTTTACCGCAGCATCCGTTCTCCATCATGTCCAAAGTGTTGACAGTTGTAACAATGGAGGGAATTTGAGATGAAGAGTCCAGTCTTTTCTAAGTTATATCCAATCTTTTCTTTTGCTGATCATTGATTCATTGAATGTCAAAATGTCAGTGTTATTCTGGATGTTTTCGTCATTCTTTTTAATTGTCACATGAGTAACACTCTGCTTTTTTGGTACATTTTTTTTAATCTCATCAATGGTAAAGAGGGAGATTTCCTACACCGTACCATACACCATGAGATTTTCACTTCTTTTTGAGAATATGCTTTTATTTGTTTTATTGCGAAATGTTGTCATCTTCATTGTTATATCCGCATGTCTTTTCTTATCTACATCAAACAAAAGTGTGCCATTTTTTTATTAGATTTTTCACATTTTAAGTCTTTATGTAGAGGATATGTTGTTTTTTTTTTCAATAAGGAAGTGGCATAGTTTCGTGAGTGATCCCAAGCTTATAAATCTTAGAAATGACCCCACGTCTTTGTTTTCAGAACCCGTATCCATGTGAGCTGTCTGGTGGGTTTTGTTTTTATCCATCAAAAAAGGATTATTATTTCACCGACCCTTCTCTCCACGGACCCCGCTTTAATGGGAAATAAGAAGGGATTAAACACATATGCCTTCGTAAAACGAGGTATGGCAACGGTATACTCATATTGAAGGAAGGAAATGAGTCCTTAATTTCCCTAAAAACTAGTGAAATGTCATGAGAATCTAAGATATATCATAGCTGTTTTCTTCCAAACTTACTGACCCTACAATCGCCGCCTTCTAATTCAGTTATTGTATATATTTACTTTTGAGGTACTTTTAAATGATGATTATTTGAATTAGGGCTTGGTCGAATCGGTCCTCTCTGACAGCCCGTATCAGTCCAAGTAAGTTCCAAACTGGAATGTTGCATCTAATGTAACCATTTTGCTTCGGGGTCACAGAGAGGTCAGCGCCAAGCTCTCAGCCCTAAAAAAAAAACATTCGGGTTGCAACCTGCGGAAAACATGTGGCCTCATTTGGATTAGTACCACTCTGCGCTTTTGCCCTAACCAACAAGGTGGGAAATTCCTGTTAGAAACAATGATGCAACATACAAGGAGAAAGAGATGGTTTAAAGTTTTAAGACAAATAATGAAGAAAGAGCGTAGGACGAATTTGACACTCACAGGGCATTTTGAAGGCAAGGGGTGTAGAAAATAAACCTCGATTAACCTGCCTAACTTCATCGTCTTCTTTTTCTTTGTGCCGCGTCCTTTTAGGGCATAGGCGAACATAGCTGTCCACAACTTCCTACCTCGTGTGGTTCTGAGCATCTTTACTCTCTTTGCTAAGACACCTGTTCCCTGCTCCGTCCTCAGTTCACACAAGCTCGTAAGATAAGTGGATCACTGTACCCCAGACACAAGTTCATTAGGGAGGCTTGTAACATTACCTAAGAGCCTTTTTAAAGAAATCGTGTAAATGATCGGCAGAGTTGGGAGGTGGGGTAGTTAAAAGATTCTTTTCCACTTTGATCTTCGGCGAATAGTTAAGAGATTATTTTTCACTTAGATCTTCGGAGAATAGATAAGAGATTCTTTTTCACTTAGATCTTCGGCGAACAGTTAAGAGATTCTTTTTCACTTAGATCTTCGGCGAATAGTTAAGGGATTCTTTTTCACTTTGATCTTCGGAGAATAGTTAAGAGATTCTTTTTCACTTAGATCTTCGGAGAATAGGTAAAAGATTCTTTTTCACTTAGATCTTCGGCGAATAGTTAAGGGATTCTTTTTCACTCAGATCTTCGGCGAATAGATAAGAGATTCTTTTACATTTAGATCTTCGGCGAATAGTTAAGGGATTCTTTTTCGCTTAGATCTTCGGCTAACAGGGTGTCATTACAGCTAATGCAGTAATAGATCCATATTATTAGAGATGTAACAGAATGTCTTGAATTTGGGATGTCATATGACTTTTGAGCACACATTTATGGCAGTGGTTTCCGCAACAAGCGTGCTCTGTAGTGGGCGCCTTCTCAATAATCCTTTTCTCTGCTTTTGTGCGCAGTTCCGTGCGAACCTCACTTCGACTTTCGTTCGCATTGAATCGGCGTAGGAAGAACATGAAGGAAATTATAATGAAGCGGTATTTGTTTAATTTTTAATATAACAAACAAAACATTAAGAAAGAACTGTAACTGCGACGTGTGCAAGAAGAGTAGGGTGGGGATTTTCGGAAGTAGAAGGAAGACATAGCCCCCACAAAAAATAAACAGAAAGAAAAGTAATAAATAAAATTAAAAAAGAAAATGAAAAACAAAACACAATAAAGTATTCACTTTGTATTCAGTTTTGATAGAAATAATATCTTCATATTAAACGGACTTTTGTTCTGAGGTTGAATGACAGAAACGGAGAAAGAGATCTCGCAAAAAAAGAACAATAAAACGTCAATACATATATATATATATATATATATATGTATATATATGTATGTATGTATGTATATATATGTGCTTGTGCGTGCGAGTGTGAGGACAGAGAAGAATGAATTATGAAGAATAAGGAAAATATAGTCTAAAAGAAATAAATGATATATAAAAACAATAGAACCAAAAAAAAATTACAGAAGAGAAAAATGTTTCAGCAGAGGGAAATCGTATGATAACGAAGGCAGAAGTCAAACAATACAATTTTTCTAAACTGATATAAGAGAAATAATATCATCATATAATAAAAAGCAAACAAACAAATACCCAAAGAAAAAAAAATGGCTCCCATTCAAGGTCTCTACAATAGAAGCTAAATTTAATAACCCCCCACCACCAAACGTTAAAAAGAATAAAAAAAAAAGAATTTAAAAAAAATCAAAAACCGACAGCACGCACAACTTTGTCGAGTTCCTTAAATGCACTTGAAACAAATCAGTTGTAAACCTGCAAAGGAAAAACTCGATGTGAAAATAAAGCCGAAGAATAACAAAAACACCCTTCTTCTTTTTAAAACACACACATAAAAAGTATAAAGTTCAAATTCCGAGTTATAAGGCGGAAAGGAGAAAAATGAAACGAACGCTGTTTTTTTTTGTTTGTTTTTTTTTTATCATTACGTGCTATCAAAAATATGTTTGTTCATAACGATCATAACACCAAACTTTATTTTACATCTGCATTTAAAAATCTCTGTAACTCTAATATATTATCCAACTAAATATATTCATTTGTAAAACTATACAAAAAAAAATATTCTTTAGTGCTCATTTTCGGTACACATCTATGTTTTTTTTTTATATAACAATTTCAAACCAAAGCAGACAATAAAAACGTTAGGGGTTACTGAATCTATAAGAGAAAAAGAAAACATTATTAATGAGAACGGAAAAATAAATGAATTCGAATAAGGAAGACAGAAAATAAAGATGGAGATTGCATTCGACTTTTTGAAGTTCAAATTTGACTGGAAAGCAAGAAGCTGGAAGTGACTGAAGAACTTGTTAGCATAGAACCTACGGTTACATCTAGTTAATTCAACTGTAAAATGATGACACCATGCGACCAATCTAGTACCTCACCTGAATTCATATAGTCGAAATAAAAAAAGGGGAAAGCTCATTAGAACAATTGCCATAAAAATATATGTAGAAAAGGCATAATTAGAATGCTAAGTTAACGTGTTAGGGAAAGTACCTGAAGCCAAGATGCCAGCTGATAAACAATAACCATACCGATTCTTGCATATATATATATATATATATATATATATATATATATATATAAATTTACATATTATTTAACACCTCTGGCATGAGTCAGACATTCATGCACGACAGAATCTTCGGGTGCAGAGTTTAAATTAAATTTAAGCTCGGCACCCGAAGACAGCATCGCGCATGAAACTTAGAATGTGATAGTATGTATATTTATTAATATAGGCATGTGTATGATAAAAAAAAACAAAAAAAACCAAAAAAACATAGATACACGCAGGAAAAATTTTACGTACGTATAAATATATTTCTTACAGGTGTTATGATTATAGTGCACAATTTTATGAAATCGGCATAGGAAGAACATGAAGGAAAAACCATACCGATTCTTGCATATATATATATATATATATGCAAGAATCGGTATGGTTAGGAAAGTACCTGAAGGCAAGGTGCCAGCTGATAAACAATAACCATACCATTCTTTTTATATATATATATATATATATATATATATATATATATATATATATATATATATATATATATATATATATATATATATATATATATTAAGTTTATATTAGGAATAAATATAATATCTAACGTTGATAGCACGTCTCGGGTATTCATGCTGCTGCTGCGATCCCCAGGTGCTGCAACTGTATGAAACTCCAAGTCGTGATATCCATGTTGGCTATTATGTACATTCATTAATATATATATATATATATATATATATATATATATATATATATATATATATATATATATATATATATATAGGTAGCTATATACTTTTCTGAAAAACCTTCGAATTTTTGATTTGCCAACAATCAAATCCATCTCGAAGGAAAAAAAGGTTTAAAAAAAAAAGAGAGCCAGAAAAATGAAAGTCTGTCGAAAAAAATCGCACAGATACAGGTTTGAACCACAAAGTAACAAAAACCCGACACGAGTAGACAACTAACTAAAAGAGCTCAATACAACCGTAGAGCAGACCTAGATAAAACTAGTTAGCCAGACAAACCTACCCAGGTTTCACCTAAGCGGATCGTCAGGAAAAATATATATATATATATATATATATATATATATATATATATATATATATATATATATATATATATATATATATATATATATATATATATATATACAGAAGAATGTACTCAAATATCAGAGGAAATGTAACTGGACGTTTGTAGGTTTATTTTTCATATGAAAAGTGTATTGAACAGAATGGACCTTTTGCCATCTCTTATTAAAGTTAATTTTCTATGTTTTTTTTGTATATTTTACTCTCAAATTCTTAGTATGTGTATTCTTTTACTGTTTATATAGATATAATACGTTGAAATGTCTCTTTGTCGGCCATGCTCCGATAGCTCAGCGGTAAGATCTTTGACTGATGCCGACTCGGTCGGGTTTCCATCCCAGCTTGAAGCAATTGGATGTCTAAACACAATGATGAGCGGCGAAGTAGGTTTGTATGTGGATGACTATATATATCCTAAACTTACGTTCTTCAAGTGGCTTCTGTATCGATTGTACTGACGTCGGACAGGCTTTTTGCCAGATTCCAATTAACAGGCAGAATTACGTCGCTTTGTAGTCGGTTCTAAAATGTTCGAATGACGTAGACTTTAGCTGTCGTCCAATAAGTATAACTTCGATGATCATTGACGATGAATACTTCCGAATCTGGATACATACTACCTTACACACACCCACTGTAAAGGAAATGATATTTGTAGACAAGGGAGGTTACTCTGCATGGGACTCCGGACTTAATATCATATAACAGCATTCAAACACATGCTGACTTAGAGATAAAGATATTCTTTTTATTTGTGTGTTTACTGTTCAGGGAGTGACGTTTGGAAATCCCTTCATAGTCTACAGAGTCTAATCGATGATGATATTGAATCTCATCTCGGATTATCAAGCACGGCGTCGAGATATTTGTACACGCCCACATTACAAATATCTACAAACCCTACCTGAAGATCTCGTACGGACCGAGTTATATTTCTTCTGCAAGATCTGGTTCCCATTGTATAATCCTTTTAGACTATGCTTATGCAAACCTTTATATATTCTGTTACCTTTTGCAGTGAGAATATCAGTAATACATGATCATTAACTTTGGGAATTAAAAACAAAATCTTTTTACGTTAACACCGAAAAAAGTTTTAAAAACAGTTTGCAAATTTGTCTTTGGTTCTTAATGATCTGCCACTTCATAGATATTTTGTAAAATCTAACAAATGAAAATTCGTAGGTGCTAAATCGAGATATGCTCTCATTTTACTTGGGTTCATTTTGCAGCTTGTGCATTTGCATGGGGATAACACGTTTTCTATTTCCCAACTCTTGAAACTATCGACGTAACAGTTTCTTAACCGGTTTAAACGGTGGTAATACATATCAACACATCGTCCTTCAATGTTCCCATAGACCGTAATGGATGTCAACCTTCTTATTCCGCAAAGAAAAAGAAAGAATTTGGCTTTGATGTCAGTTTTGTCTTAGAAAGAGTGAAGATTACATGTCTTTGTGAAGACCAAACTTCTTCGACCCTTGTTGACTGAACAGAATCACAAATAAAGAACTGTTCCAAAGCACTTCAGTTGAGACCTAGCAACAGCAGTAACAACTAGAATACATATTACATGTAAGACGAAGCGAAAATAATGACATAATCAAAATGGTGACATCGGACAATTCTTCAATTAAATGGTTAGGAAAGAATCGCCCATCACCACTGGAAAGAGCGATAACATATCGTGGACTATTTTCCTGAAAATTCTTTTAAGAGAAATGTGTGAGTTACCCCACTTGATCTTGCTAAAGAACCGTCTCTAGGAAGCAATCCATAAGCCTATGAAAAGAGGTACATTTATATCTCTTTCTCTCTTTTCTCTTTTACAGCTTCTAACTATAAGATGTACTCACATGTTGGTAAAGTGACACCACTGGAGAAAGTTCCTATTCATGGTTTTACTTTTCTCATATGACTTTGTATTCTTTCACACACATGTCTATCACGTAAGCCTACACAATTTCACACAGACAAGAACGCACATTCTCTAGTTTAAATATTTTAGTTTTACATGTTTTTTTTCTTCTTTTATTATAATTGTAATACCTTTGGTCCATACATGATATTAATTGCTTTTCGTTTTCTATTGTTTGTTGTACTCATTTGTCAGCTGAACTCGCATTGCATCCGGATTATTGTTTGTGGGATAGATTTTTCAGGAGCCAGTAAATATTTTCTGTCCAAAATGTTAGTTCCCGCAACATAATGGTGACTAAATATTTACCTAAACATACAAGCGATACAACAAATGCTTTTAAAATTTCAACCGACAGTAGTATTAGGTGTAAGATCAATGAGTGCCAAATTTACAAGGAAATGGCTGATATTACCATTATTATTATTATTATTATTATTATTACTTCATACCATATGATCTCAGTCTCGTGTGACTTTATTCATTAACGTCTCAGTCGTGTAGATGTTTTGACATCATGTTATCAGTTCCTATGCAATCCTTACCTTAACGCATGCGCTCTTCCAAGCACTGATACCACCTACTGCACTCCCAATTATATCAGCTATCTCCAAGGCTTTCTGTAATATTTCCTGCAAATTATCCCGCGTGCGTCAAACTCAGGAGAGACATCTTGACATGCTGCTTGGTGTATTCTTTCTGATTTATCCTGGCAGATCTTGGTAACTCAGTAGTTTCGCCTTCTTCTTTTTCTTCTTCTTCTTCTTCTTCTTCTTCTTCTATGTGTCACTACAGAACGCCGTTGATCATTGCTCTCTAAATTTATTATTTTTCTTTTAAATTCTTTTATTTCATTTAACCTCTTCTCCGACACTTACATGTTCAGACAGTAGTTTGTTTTTTTGTTTGTTTGTTTTTTTTATCACATGAGCGGTTTAAAACAGCACTGGGCATGCGCATCACAATTATACTTCTGTATCATTTCACCTGCTACGCTATCACAATGCCACAGTTTCTATCAAGATTAATTCCTGATTGATATAATATTATTACTATTATTATTATTATTAGTAGTAGTAGTAGTAGTAGTAGTAGTAGTAGTATCTGTTATTTTGGTGAATTGGGACCAATAAACTCACCTTATTTTCCCAAGGTCACAGTTATGAATCATCACACCCGCTGTCTGGTAGTTGTTGCTGTCTGTATATCACCACTAAGTTGGTATTATCAGAGACGTTACCAACATTTGGTGAGTTTAAATTGGTATCGTTTATCCATATAATGATATGTATTATCGTATACTGAGGCACCATCGATTCAAATCATAAAGATAATCTTATGTTCTGTATCTTTTCACTTCCCGGGTGAGGTCCTGCTATTTTGTTTTTAAGTCTTTCAGGAATGTTTTTCTCCATCCTATCAATCGTTGTCATCACCACGTTAACAACATGGCAGGTACTCTCTCCTTTGCTCATGACCGTCAATTACCCGTTCCTCGATTCTTTTTTTTTATCTTTTGGCTTCACCGTTTTATTTCGAGGTTACATTTTCCTTTCATTCATATCATTGCTTTATTTTAAATATTTTTGTCATTTTCTGTTCAGAGATTATTTGTTTTTCTTTTTTTCTTTCAATTTATCCCTTATATATTATTTCGATTCCGTTCTTTTAATATTATTCGGTTCATTAAAGAATCTTTGAATTATTTTCTGAATTTTAAAACAATTTATCAAGCAATATGTTATACAGAAATAAAGTGCCGCTGTCGACACTTGAGTTTGAATATAGATCGCCCGTGAACAAACACAGGCGATCTCATTATTGAATTAAGTAGACCACGTGATCATAGAGGAAATTCATATATGGGGGTAGCGTGGGTCTAACGGATCACTACACAGATCAATCTACGGATCGTTATTTCTATTCTATCCTCTATTGCTATATGGACCGCTATTCACTACTCTATTCACTATACTGATCACTATACGGATTACTATTCGAGCGCGTATTATCGAGCAAGTATTATTAGTGCGAGTGTTATTTGAAGGCATCTGACACCAGTATTGTTCAACGCCGTTACTATAGTTTTATCTGCGATTACAAAGTCTCTACTACAACGAGCATTGCGAAAGTGATATCGAGTATTCGTTAACATTACAAAGGTATCAAAGGAGCGTACGTTGACATCAAAAACCAAAACTTATTTTCAATCTCAATTTATTTCTCAAGTTGTATCTTAGTCTTTACCTTTGATTGCTTTTCTTCGCCTTTTTTTTAGGTATTTCTTTGATCGTTAAGGCATTTTTTAAAGGAACGATTCTTGTAATATTTTTCTTTTTATTTTTGATAATTCTAAATCTTCATATTCTCGAATCCATTCTTCGTTGAATTTTGTATGTTTTTCTTTAAATTATCCGCCCTTTTTTAGTTATTCTGTCGATTAATTTTTGTAATAGTGCACTGAATTTGTTCAACGTTTGATTGCACAAAACTGCTGGACTACTAACTGGATAATAATTATTCAAATTCACATAAGTATAAATTAAATGGTTGGGATAAAACTGGAAAAAGAAACGAGGTAATAATTGTTTGAAAAAATAAAATGAATTTGAGAAGGGTTCCAAAGAGAATCGAACCCAGATATAACTATTTAAGATTCAGTAATATAGGGCAAAAGCAAATTTTCTTCAACCTATCCATTTCCCTTCGACAACAAGAAGACATGATTAATGTGATATACGAAATTCCTGGTCATGTGGCCCCAAATTCAGTATCTGTTTACATTAATACTATCTGCCTAAAACTCATACAGAAAAATAGTGATACGAGTTTTAAACAACAGAATGCATTTGGTTTATGATAAAGATAAGATAATACGATCGCATTTAGAAAAATGAGATACATCAATATCAAATTTTAGGGGTGTATCTACATAAACTACAGTAACCAACGAGATAGTCGGGTTTAATTTGTCTCAGGCATGCAATGCAGACTAATATGTGGCTGCCACACGATAGAACCGCATGTCTGTGGTCGAATCGAAGACAAAGATGCGCAATAAGACAGAAAAAAAACACGTGGGTTCAACAGGCAGACGCGCTTCTACCAAATTATATCAATTATTGCGATATTTCTCAGACCAACATCTAGGTTGGGGATTAAATCTTCAATAGATGAGAAATCGTATTCAACAGTTTTAATATAAAATAAGTAGTGTTGTTCATTTAATTGAAGGAGTTTTTATTCCAGCTTTGATTTCTGACTTTGTCCCGGACGCAAAGGCAAAAGTTACCACGGCCACAGTCAAAAATTGCTGATTTTTATCTCCGGTGCACAGCGTATATTTTTGTCCACTACAAGACATCTCCGTCAATTTAACTAGCATAAGATTTTGGGAAACCCTATCGAAGCAATACCCCAGCCACAGCCGTGGAGGGAAAGTAAGTTTGGTGTTACTCAACAAACTTATTGAAAATAACATCTGGAGAAGAGAAGGGGTTTGATTGTTACGTTTCCACTTTTACAGTTTTTCTTTAATTTTTCCGCTTTTTAAAAAGTTTTCCGTCGACTATATTTCACACTTGACAGTTTTTCTTTAAAATATCAGCATTTTTTAGGTGTCCGTCAATTATTTCTCAGTTTTTTGAGTTTTTTGTTCCATCTCTCCATTTTCTTTAACATAATTTTTTTCTAGATTTATTCTCTTTATTTGCTTCATACGGCTTATCAAAATTTGAAGGATATTTTAAGCTGAAAAATAATGTTATATTTTATCAACATTTGTGGAGATAGTAATTATTTGCTAAACAGGTCTTACTAATTAACCCATAGCTGCGGGAGAAGATATGGATTCATACTTTTCCCAAAGGTTGTTTTTTTTGCGGGAAATATAACGAACCCGACTGGAATTGGAACTCATCTGTCTGATTTCCAATTCCGAATTGTATTTCACTACACCAACTGCACATATTACGCCCTTGATATTTCCATGTGGTCTAGGTACTGACCAGTCTCGGAGTTGCTTATCTTATTGTGTGTTTTTTTTTTCGTTGTCTTCATTAGAATTTTTATTCAATTATTATTTGAATCATATGTATATATTTATGAGATGAGGTGTATTAATTGTTTACACTATTTACATTGTTGGGACTTTTTGTTCTCATCTTCGTTGCCATATTCACGCCGTTTCAAATTTTGTCTTCTCCTATCTACTTTATATCTGTCTATATTTACGAGATGAGGTATTGTAATTATTTACACTATCGACATTGTTCAGGCTGTTGTCCTCATCTTTGTTGCCATATTCTCGACGTTTCGACTGGTGTTCGCTCCGACTTTTTTCAGATGGCCGTAATTTCGAATTGAAATCCTTATTTCGTCCACCGGAGTAGATTTTTCTAATTCCACGTTTCATGCCTCTTCCGGATACCTCAGTATCTGTTATCTCCCATTAACTAAACTTTTCAAGTTTTTGTTCAACTCAGCTGTAGCCAGGTATTTAAATAACGACATTTTCGGTCAAGTCACGCTTTAATCCACTGGGCCATGCGTCCTTGAGATATTCGGGAGAGGCATGGCACGGGGAACTTGAACAGTGTACCCCGGGGGACGAAATAAAGGGTACAGTTCGAAATTACAATCACCTGTAGAAGGCTTGAGCGTACAAATGCCAAAAAGATGAGGACAAAAGTTTGAACAATGTAAATTGGTTGAATATTATTTTAAATTCGAACGAGAATCGGTGTGTTCATCGTGATTTGACCGTAAACGAGGAGGCATGGTGGTTAGCGGCTCGGATTGAGGAATCGGAGAGCCAAGTTCGAATTACAGTCGAATCCATTGCATTCACTTACGTGCTAATACCCTTTAGAAAAGTACTAATGCTTTTCTTCTCCCTCTAGCCATAGGTAAATAGAAAGACAGACTAGGTTCTACAGCCTTGGATGGCAACAGGTCTATGAGAAGGACAATTCTGAATTTCAAACCTGTGGAGGTTTCTTTGCGGACCTTGTGGCACGCACTGCACCAAGTCTCTGTATTCGGCCCTTCAAAAAGTGTGGTTCGTTCTACACAAAGCCTTCATCACTATAATCAATTCATATGTGCTGGTGTCTAGGCTGCCGGTTCCTAGGAACTGAGCTGCTTGACCCTCATACTACTACTGTACTACTACTGTACTGATGCGGCATTCATCCTGGGCGGATTGAACCGGCTTCTTCCTGTTATGAGAAGAAGATTCTTGGGATAAATTACAGAAGTAGGGTACCCAGACCTACAAAGATAACGTTCTTGCTTGCCGCGGGGTTCCCACAGACGCAGAGACAGGAACGACCAGAAGCCGCCGGTTACCGATGCAGACGCTCCTTGGATTTTCACCAGAGCCCTTGTTAGCCGGCGTGTGTGTCAGACCTGTCCGCCTTGGGTGGCCCTACCAGGAACGAAGTTCCGAGCGGCATAGCTCTGACACTACCGTTTACACCCCCCACCGACTGTGAGGTAAGGGTTGGACTTTGGGGGCTTACAGTACCAGGTGTTCCCAAGCGGTCCCCCATCTAAGTACTGACCTGGCTCTACGATGCTTAACTTCGGTGATCGAACGAGAACCGGTGTTTCAGCGTGATTTAACCGTATGCAGACCCTCATACGTCGAATACGACTGAAGATTCCACTATTGTTTTAAATATTCAGGATTTTTTTTGATTTTTTTTAATATTATTTCGTTCAGTTCTTTATTCAAGGTTTTATTTTATCTTTCAGATATTCTTTTCATTTTTGCTTTTCTTTGTTAGTGTTATGGTCTGGTTCCTTGTACCACGGTGATAGTCCAAGGTAGAACCAATAAAGAAGAACTCGAACACAGGTATGGAATAACAGATATATTACAATCAGGAATATATACAGAGAAGTAGAAGTTAGTATGAACAATCAGCTTTAGTAGAGAGAACAATGTAGTCTTGACCAGTATCACTGTTCCAATGTGTTGCAGTAATTGTCTGAACGCGACTGTTTCGGACTGCCTCTGACTCGACTCCCTCTACTGACTCCAACTACTGACTGACGATATTCAGTCACCCCCCCCACTGGGGCATCATGTGGTACATGGCCGGTTATTTAATGTGGGATCGGCACAAAAATATGCCCATTGAACCAGTATAAACGGGCTCAGGGCCGGCTTACCTCCCTGAACGAGACTCCACCCTTCGGCGTGGCCTCGTTAGGGTTCCTCTCCGCCCGAAGGCAGAGAGTTCAACCGAACAGCCGGTTGGGAAGTGAACGACTGACTGCCTCCTTGCCTACTCCTGAGGCGCAGTTTTTATTAAGTATGGAATAGTCCATTATTATTATTATGGGTAAGATCCCATAACAGTTAGGTTAATCATTATCAGCATTCAGATATATTTTTTCGTCTTGCTACATTTCTTTTGCTTTCAAGATCTGCGTTCTTTTTCTATTCCATTTTCTTTTTAGGTACTTACTTTAGGTACTTATATATTTATGTTATCATTGGAATACTTATATATTTATGTTATCATCGGGAATATTTTAAATTCTTTTTCTTTTATTCTATTCTTTCCGGTTTTATTTTCTTCTTTGCCATTATATCACCGAATACGTCTTTTACTGTGTTTATTTAACTTCTTCTTCTTCTTCTTCTTCTTCTTCTTCTTCTTCTTCTTCTTCTTCTTCTTCTTCTTCTTCTTCTTCTTCTTCTTCTTCTTCTTCTTCTTCTTCTTCTTCTTCTTCTTCTTCTTCTTCTTCTTCTTCTTCTTCTTCTTCTTCTTCTTCTTCTTCTTCTTCTTCTTCTTCTTCTTCTTCTTCTTCTTCTTCTTCTTCTTCTTCTTCTTCTTCTTCTTCTTCTTCTTCTTCTTCTTCTTCTTCTTCTTCTTCTTCTTCTTCTTCTTCTTCTTCTTCTTCTTCTTCTTCTTCTTCTTCTTCTTCTTCTTCTTCTTCTTCTTCTTCTTCTTCTTCTTCTTCTTCTTCTTCTTCTTCTTCTTCTTCTTCTTCTTCTTCTTCTTCTTCTTCTTCTTCTTCTTCTTCTTCTTCTTCTTCTTCTTCTTCTTCTTCTTCTTCTTCTTCTTCTTCTTCTTCTTCTTCTTCTTCTTCTTCTTCTTCTTCTTCTTCTTCTTCTTCTTCTTCTTCTTCTTCTTCTTCTTCTTCTTCTTCTTCTTCTTCTTCTTCTTCTTCTTCTTCTTCTTCTTCTTCTTCTTCTTCTTCTTCTTCTTCTTCTTCTTCTTCTTCTTCTTCTTCTTCTTCTTCTTCTTCTTCTTCTTCTTAGCTAATCTTCTTCTTCTTCTTCTTCTTCTTCTTCTTCTTCTTCTTCTTCTTCTTCTTCTTCTTCTTCTTCTTCTTCTTCTTCTTCTTCTTCTTCTTCTTCTTCTTCTTCTTCCTTCTTCTTCTTCTTCTTCTTCTTCTTCTTCTTCTTCTTCTTCTTCTTCTTCTTCTTCTTCTTCTTCTTCTTCTTCTTCTTCTTCTTCTTCTTCTTCTTCTTCTTCTTCTTCTTCTTCTTCTTCTTCTTCTTCTTCTTCTTCTCATCTATTTCATTTCTTCTACATACTCATCATCTTTCCTTTTATCGAGTATTTTTTTCCTTTTTTCACCTACAACTTCTTTTATTTCATCTTGTTCTTCCGATCATTATAATTATTGTTAAATGTAAAATTAATGGAAAACGTCCATAGAAAGAAATATAAAATAAAAGGAAAATAAAATAAAAAGATGGTCGATACGAAAAAAAAAAAAAAGACACAGAAGAAACAGAACGTTAATACCAATGGAAGAAAACACGGTGTTAAGAAGAAAAAAGAAAAAAAGAAAAAGAAAGTGCACGAAAAATGAAAGAGAAAAAAAACACAAAAAAAAAAAAAAAACAAAGCGAGGCAATCTGAACTAAAATAATAAATAAATGGAGAGAAAGTAAAATGATTAGAGGAAACCAAAAAAACAAAAAAAAACAACTGAAGATGAATCACGAGAGAAGGTGGGGAGAAGTTCGGGTTAAAGAAAGACAAGAATAGAAATTTCACAGGAGTGGGTAGAAACAGCGGGTGCATCCCAATATAGAAAGTTAATTATCTTGACGAACATCACGTGAGATGAACACAAGATGGCGTGGCGTGGCATTTCCATATTTTGACCGCAGAAAAACACCGATCGTTTACAAACCAAAATAGAAAATAAATAAACAGATATCGAGACGTAAAAGACTTGAGGTGCCTTTGTCTTTATAGCCAATAGCAAATAGAACACTTCAAAAATCAAAGACAGTGCAAGAAGTAATAGTTATATGTTACATACATACATACATATATATATATATATATATATATATATATATATATATATATATATATATATATATATATATATATATATATATATATATATATATATATCAGAGAGAGAGAGAGAGAGAGAGAAAGGGGGAGCGAGAGATAAAGATGTGGATCAAAAGTTTCTTCGTCATGTAGTTATTTTTAAATGAAAATTTCCTGCTAAAAAATCGCGTCATGCATATATATATATATATATATATATATATATATATATATATATATATATATATATATATATATATATACATATATATATATATATATATATATATATATATACATATATATATATAAAGATACACACATACACACACACACACACAGACATATATATAATGTGGAGAAACTTAACTGAAAGTGGTTATATGGAATTTATGTGAGCGCATTTTAGTAAAGCCATCACACTTCCGGTGTAATGGTCTCTATGATATATATATATATATATATATATATATATATATATATATATATATATATATATATATATATATAGTTAAGTCATGAAGAACTTGGTAATCCGTATGGGAAAACAAGCACCCACATATATATACGAAGAATTAATGAATATCTTTATTAATTTATCCGATATATTTAATATCACTTAAACGTTATTTTTAATTTAATATATATATATATATATATATATATATATATATATATATATATATATATATATATATATATATATTCCGATAAGTTTGAACAAAAAACATTCGTACAGAATAATTCTTGAAGTTATTTTTTGAAGTCAGCAGATTTTATAATGAAGTGGGATAGCTCATTAACAACAACAATAATTATAATAGGGATTTATTAAGATTTTTTCGCCTCTATCAACTATTTGTTAGTCTTTTAACGTCTGAAAAGTATTTTAAGAACTTTTGAATTTTGATGGAGCAATAATGTTTTGCTTAAAACAAGTCAGACTACATTAAGAGTTGGGGAGGGTGTCAAGAATTTTATCACATTCTCAAATGTATTTTCGCGTAAGTGAATAGAATGAGCTGAACAGAAATTGAAACTGAACTCTCCGATTTCCAATTCGTTATCCCTTACACCATCTGCACATCTGACAGACCAAGGTATACGCAAATGGTCACCCATCTAGGTACGGATTAATCGCGACTTTTCGTGATCGTATGAGAACTGATGTTTAACATCATATGAACGTAAGCCCTACTAATACAACCACTGCTAATAATACTACTACTAGTGCTACTGCCAATGTGGCCGAGGGGTTAGTACGTCCGCATTCTGACCAGGAGACTCGGGTTCGTGCAGCACATTTGGTAAGTGCCGGAAAACCATATCATGGTTTGATCCAAGCCTTGTGAGTGAAATTGGGTGCCGCCCATGCTAGTGCTAGCTCGAAGTCATATGATATCCTGACCCAGTGCTTGAGCGTCCTGGTCGAGATAACACGCTCTTTCCCAGAAACTGTAACTAAGGTCTGCTCAGCATAGTTGCAGAATAAACCACATGTGGGCTCTGTGTGTGTTGTCTAAACACAAATGCGCCTGAGAAAGCGGCTGCAATAGAGATTAGTTAGCCGCCCTATTAGACGGATATCCTCGAATACAAATGGCCAGCTATATACATACTACTACTACTATTATTCCAACTACTACTACTACTACTAATAATAATAATAATAAGAAGAAGAAGAAGAAGAAGAAAAAAGAAGAAGAAGAAGAAAAAGAAGAAGAAGAAGAAGAAGATAAAAAATGAACAACAATCCGTACAAGAAAAAGATTCAAGGAGATTGACAAATCCATTACTTTTAACGTCTTAATATAACGTCTTTAACTAAATATAACATCACCTTTATGTGCAGTGCCCCATCATTACGTAGGGATCATGGTTCTCCACACTTTTCTGTCCGTTTCAGCTTCAAATACATTATTATTGTCTCTAGATTATTGTAATGTTCTTCCCAAATATATCATGGGAATTTTTTTTTTTTTTTAAAAAAAACACATTTTTCTCTTCTGGGAAATTTCAGAATCTACAAATCTCTGAGTAGACATAAGTAAACATTTCATTACACACACACACATTCATTCGTGTGGGCGTGCTCGTTTACAAAAAATTATTGATAATATGTCTAATAATATTTATTATATATTAGTAAGTCTTTTTAACCAAATTGAAACATGATGAGGAAAGATGTTCAAAGTTTCAGACGGTGGAGTAATGCATAGCGGCTCGGATTGACGAATCGTAGAGCCGAGTTTGAATTCCAATCGAAAGTATTACATTCACTTACGTGCTAATACCCTTGAAAAAGTTATGAATCCTGTTCTTCTCACACCCCCAGCTATATGTAAAAAGCAGGAGACACCGGGTTGTTTCACCTTGGATGGCAACTCTTCTACCGCAGAAATAAATGGCAACCTACTGCTGGAAAAATCTACCTCGTCAGTCATGTATCGAAAGATACATGATCGCCTAAGCGTGTATCACGCATGGCACATAACTGACTGAAATTCACTTACGTGCTAATACATTTTTCTTCTCCCTAGCTATTGGTAAATAGCAGGACAGACTGGGTTCTATAGACTTGGATGGCAACTGGTCTACTGCAGAAAGAAATGGCAACCTACTGCGAGAAAAAAAAATCTGCCTCGTCGGTCATGTATCGAAAGATACATGATCGCCTAAGCGTGTATCACGCATGGAACATAACTGACGAACTGACTGAATGCGTCCTTTCCCAACGAGACGAGAAATAAAAAAGAATGAAGTTTTCTTTTCTTTTTTACGCATGTCTTATATGACATAAAGAGTAGTAGTAGTTTTGGATGAATTTCTTGCCACAATTATGGTTCAAGGGTGTTTTTAAAAAATAAATTCCACTTTTTCAGTAGATAGGAGCCCGAACTCTTGCGTAGCGTCTTGAGAGGCTACTCTGATCAACAGTCGTATAACATCGGGGATCTTGAAGAGTCATTTCGGGCATAACTCTGCAAACACTTCCGGTGTGCAACCCCGAGGCCACACTTTGTTGCAGTCTGGGCCAGTTCTCTTCCCGCACATTAGACGACCGACTATTACTACTAAGCCTTTTCCGTACCAAAATCCTTTCTGTTAAAAAAAAAATCTAAATCACTCAACCTTTCTTTATCCAACATTCGTTCTATTCGTACCAACATTTGCAGTGTCGAATCATTTCACTTTGAAACGTCTCCGGACATCCTATCTCTCTAAACTTAATTCTGCAATCCCCACCCCTGATTTCTCGATTCCTGGCTATCTTCCTCTCTTTAGGAAGGACTCTATTATCCACATGCATTCGCTTGGAAGTTTATATCCGCGAACATCTCCCGTTGGGTAGAGAGCTCTCTTTTAAATCTACAGACCTTTCTTACATGTGTCCCTGTCTCTCTATACTAAACACAATAAGCTATCTCTTTTTTCTCTACTTTTCCCCCTTCTTTCATGACTGTTGCGTGCTATATAGTATTTCTGATAATATAGAAGAGACCACCTCGCCCGATTGCAAAAGTGTTTGTGATTGGTTTAAATACTTGAATTTCTCAATCACTCAATCTCTCAGGAAAATGGTGGACTTCCACACGCGCTTCCCCAGTAATCCTGATGAATACGCTTCTCTTCTAGATCTGTTTTTTTTACCTCTATCCCTGACTCATGTCGTACTATCCAGCTCCGCCATCTTAACAACTTTGATCATGCGTTAGTGAATGTAAACAACACTTTCCGATCACCAACCAACCAAGAACCTCCTACCAACACAATAACTTTCTGTTGTCAATGAGCGGATTGGGAATTGTTTCGTGATTAACTTCGTGGTGTCAATTGGAATGCAGTTTTTAATCATCCTGTTCAAAAATGCACGTCTAAGGCCTCCTCAAGGGTAGAAAGTCGGCATCGATGCTTTCATTTCTGAAAAGAAATACCAAGTTAAGTCCTGTTCATCTCCGTTCTCACTTGCATGCTCGGACGCACAGAAATCACTTCTTCCGGTTGTACCAGTACGACATCTCTAATTGCAACACGCCACGTTGTCCCTGCTGGTAATGAGTGAAAGCTTGTCCTCAAAGGATCGTTACTGTTTGCTGATAGAATGAAACAACGTATAGCATCTTGCAACTTTAGTTCTAGAGATTATTGGTGGCTCTGCAACAGCAAATCCTAAATTCCTCCTTTATCCAATCATTTCGCAGTCCTGACATCTACAGCAGGTTGAATGCTTTGCTCGGAAATTCTCTTCCAACACAACACTCGACTCATTTGGAGTACCTACACCTAATCCCCCCGACTAGAACAGAATCTCTAATGAGTGATATGAGAGTAACGCCGGCGCTGGCTTCAGATATTATTTCTAAATTTGAATCAGATAAGGCAAGTAGAGATGACGGGGTCCCGTCCGTAGTCCTAAAGCAATGTGCTACCGAGATTTCTTCAGTTCTCTCCAAACTCTAAAACTATTGTCTTTCTGCTTCCTGCTTTCAAGTTGTTTGAAAGATCCGATGTCGTTCCTGTTTTTAAGACCTCTGGAGAATTTTCTGGCCCCTGTTTAAACCTGTTAGTCTCTTACCGCTTTTCGAGAACGTATTCGACGATGTAATCAATGCTGAATTGGTTAAGCATCTTGTCTCTCACGACCTACTCTCTAGCAAACAATTAGCCAAGTCCACCGCTGATATGCTAATTGCCATCAATGAATATGTATATCAAACACTAAGGAAGCTCGAGTTGTGGCTCTAAATATCTCAAGCATGTTTGACAGTGTTTGACATGCTGGTGTTCTACGTAAGCTCCAAAGCCACGGTATTACAAGACGATTGTTTTAGTTAATCCTGTTGTTCCTATCAAATCCTGAAATAGTGGTCGTTTTGAACGGGCACGATTCTAGATCCTTTCCCACTAACGCAGGTCTCCTCAAAGCCTCCATCTTATGTCCTATACTATTTCTGATCTTCATCAATGATTTTCCTGATGTCATCAGTTCCCAAGTAGGAATTTATGCAGATGACACTACAATTTACCTCTGTCTTAGGAGCAAATACGTCAGGGCTGACAAAGTTTACCTGACTGCTGCTCTTGAAAACGACCTCCAATCAGTGGTTACTGTGGCAGGAAATAGCTTGTAAATTTTAAGGCTTCCAAAACGAAACTGCACCCAATTAACCGCCATAGATAAACTTTCCTGCGACCGCTCAGAATGACTGATGGTAGACGCCCGGAGAGCCGCTCACTTCGCCTTATTGGCCTCACTTTTAAACTGACTTGAAGTGGAACGACTACATCAAATCAATAGCTGCATCTACTGCAAGGAATGTTGAGTCACTGTGTCGTGCCAGAAGTTTTTTTTTCTCATGAGACTCCATCTTGTATATTTACATATCTACTATTCCGCTATGCATTAGATACTGTAGACATATCAAGTCTGGTGATCCTGTTTTGCCTCTCACGATTCTTAAAGATGGATCTGTAATGTAATCGATCTTGACTTAGTATCTCGACTTCAATCATATTTTCACCGACGTAACTTGGCTTCAGCCTCACTTTCCTACAAATATTTTCATGCCAAATGATCTGACGAGCTTTTATTTTCCTGGTACCCCCATTACATGGATTTAAGCGTGCTACTACATTGGTATTTTTATCCCACTGTTTTACTGTTGATATCTTTTAAAATACCCCAGTTTTCTTTTAGACTTTTTTTTTTCATTCTTTCTTTCTTTTACACCCAAATTTTTTTCCTTGTCACTCTCTTCCTCTCTCTTATCCTCTCATTTCATGTATACATAAAATTAGTAATTACAAACCAGACGACAAATTTTCATATATACATCGGCATCGTAAAACAAAAGCTATGAGTTAAATTTGGATTGTCAAATGATTTTCCATTTCCGTCCTTCATTGTATATAATGTCACCACAAATGTATCCATATTTTCTGCTGCCTGAAGTCGATTTATGCAACTGACAATGACACGTATTTATCTATATCTCAATCAATAAAACTATTATTTACCTTCTCTCTTTAACATTTTCATCCGCACCTACACTTGAGACTCGTTCGTGGCTTCATCTCTCTTTACACCTCTCTCTAGACCTTTCATACATTTCCTTCTCACCCTTGTTTCTTACTCCAAAACATACACTATTACATAATTATTTTATTTTATTTTTTAACTCGGAGTTATATTTTCTATTTTATTTTTGGATTTGTAGGTCTGATGAATTGGGTAACGATTCCAATGTAACAAATTATAACCATGAAATATTAGTGTTTGAGCCTTTTATTCTTTTATTCTTGCTCTGTCTATGACATAGAGCTTATATATATATATATATATATATATATATATATATATATATATATATATTATATTTCTCTCTCTCTCTCTCTCTCTCTATATATATATATATATATATATATATATATATATATATATATATAAACAATCTACTTCCGATGAAGTGATTTAATATTCTTCAACATTAAACATCTCTGATATAGATAATATAAACAAAGAAAAAACAGGCGGTCAGATACTCTCTTGAGTTCTGGACTGTGGACGTGAAAAAATTATTGTTTTAATTTGATTTATGTTTGTCACTTCTCCTCAGCAGGATCCGAAAGCATTTTCTCTGTCTGTCTGTCTGTCTGTTTGTTTGTCTCTCTCTCTATCTCACACACAGACACACACACAGACACACACACACACACACACACACACATATATATATATATATATATATATATATATTTGTATAAGAAGATTTGTGTGTGAGAGAGTGTTTGTGTGTGTTTGAGATAGAAATGCGTTACATATATATGTGCATATATATATATATATATATATAGAGAGAGAGAGATATCTGTCTATCTATATATATATATATATATATATATATATATATATATATATATATATATATAAATATATATAGGCCTGCTCTACTGTTGTATTGAGCTCTTTTGTTAGTTGTTTACTCGTGTCGGTCTTTTTTTCTTTGGGCTTTAAACCTGTATCTGTGAGATTTTTTTCAACAGAATTTCATGTTTCTAGCTCTTTCTTTTTTAAAACCTTTTTTTCCTTCGTGATTGATTTGATTATTGGCAAATCAAAAATTGGAAGGTTTTTCAAAACGAGTCTAGTTACCTATGAATAAAAAGAAACACGAGGAAAAACTAGTTGTTGCCGAACCGACGCGTTTCTTTGTTTTTGTATCAAACAGTACATGATTTATTTTTTGCAAGTTTTTATATAAAAAAAGCAAGGATGTCATTGGTTTATCAATACCCAACATCCTCGGAGAGAACGTTTAAGCTTGATGGAAATCATTTTTTTACAAAAAAAAAAATCTCCCTCTTAATAACTTTAATTATGTTCATAAATAGAATGTTTCTCACACTTATTTGAATATTATCTGTTACCTCATTACACGTGACACGTATCTAACCAATAAGAACAAAGTAAACCCAGCAAGTCATTAACCTTCGTCAGTTTGCTTCTTATCATTTCTATCTTGATCTCTGACGAAACTTTAATAAAGTGAAACATGATAGATTAAGATCTGTTTCTTTTTGGATTCCTATCCATACTTGATCTATATTTGATCTTCTATTCATATATATATATATATACATATGTTTCTTTAAACAAAATTGTAAAGGGATTGTTTTTTCTCATATTTCACTTGTATATGCACAGGTACCTTCTTTATGGCCTTAATGAACGTCACCTTGTCTCAAAGTGTGTTGATTCCGAGAGATTTCGGCTCGACTTTTACCCGTTTTCCAGAATTATAAATGGCGTGTAAGTGGTTGCCGTTGAAAGTAGACATATTATTAATTTCTCAATAGAGCCAGCATTCCGTGGCCGTGAAAATAATTCAACACGCGGTGGTTGCAGGGCATGCAGATCCTATCAACCCAATCAACGGTAAGGAGTTAATCTGTAATATATGCCAGCTAGCAAGACAAATACAGAAATATCTAAACCCATGTTCACCAGATTATATAAAAACATCTGATCGGGTCCGACACAACTGAAATATTAGAAATGCTTGATAATTATGGACATATGAAATAAAACACAAAATAATAACAAAAATATTACATTATCGTAAACTGATAATATCGAAAAAAACCAGCTTAACTGCTTTGTTGTTCCTTTCTCTCAAGAGACAGAACGAGGCAGAAATGTGAAAAACTGAAGGCTAAAATCAGCCAGGAAAGTAACAAGAAGTTACATAATAAAATATAAATATCAAAATCTAATTATAACTAAGACTAAATCCAGTATTTATAATTACAGGAGTGGGGTGGCTGGAAGGTCTTAATAAAAACTGAACATAAAACCCATAGAGGAAAATGAGAGTGACCTCCTCCTTAGATCCGAGGTTATAAAATCTGGGATATTGTTATTTAATAAATGCTTAGCTACTACCGATGAAGAAGAAGATACATAATAAAAATTAAATATCAAAATTTAAATATAACTAAGCCTAAATCCAGCACTTATAATTACGGGGGGGGCGTGTTGGACGGTCTTAATATAAATTGAGCAAAAAACACATAAATGAAGATAAGAGCGGCCGCCTCCTTAGCAAACGAGCTTATAGGACCTGGTATATTGATATTTAACAAATGCTTATCTACTGCCGATACAGATGAGTAAGCTCATCTATGTCCAAATTGCCTTTTCCACTATTTTCTGGTAGATGCTGATTAATCATTGATTTTAACACGCTGCCCAGTTCTAATTGGGATTGGAACTTTTTCCTTGAATTTGGATTGTTTAATTATTTCAGCCCAAGTATTAAAGCCGCTAAAACGTAAGGGGTTTACTGAATGTTTGAAAACATGAGAAAAAGAAAATATTATTAAGGTTGAAAGGACAATAAAAAGAACAGGATTTTAGAAGATATATGATGACGATGGACTTTGAATTTAACAAATTAAAGATCAAAGTTTACTGGGAACAAATAAACCAGAACAGATTTCCACAAGCGCGAGAGAAGAAACGGTTTACAAAAAAACAACGGTTTCATCAAGTCAACTAGTAAAATTCGACTGTAAAATGATGAAAACTTGCAGCCATTTAAGTACTGCCTTTAAATTCATAAAGTTTATGTATCAAAGAGTAAGGTTCATCAGAACAATTACATGCAAGTGTTTATAGAAAATGCAGAAGAAGCTACGTTGAGTCAGTGGGAAAGGGATTGAAGCCGAGATACCATATTAGGACCAGTAACATTGCAGATTCTTTTTTTTATTTTATGAATAATCTCTAAATATATAGCAGAAGCACCAGTGTAGATATGACAGTAATTGTCAATTCACTGAAAAATGCTAGACTGAAAAATGTGTAAGAGAGATTCTAGCGAGAAAAAATTGTTTAGCATGACAAAGTGAAACACGTTTCCTAATAGCAGTTGATTCCATATAATCTCTCCACGTCATGTTAATGGAAAATATTAGCTCGAGAAGTCGCAGTACTGAGAAAATGAGGATAAAGCAACTCCGTGGGAGTAGCAAGGCGTGTCCTCGTTGTAATGCTCTTGAACAGGTGGTACTAATATAAATAAAAGAAAGAGAATAAATCTATACTGCAAGATGAGGACGATGGGTTTAGTTACGTTTGCTGATGTCACAGATTTTCAGTCGATCCATTCTGCACTGTAGAATTTGTGCCATATCTCTGATGGAGAGGCCGACTCCTCCTTTTCCAATTTTAGCGTGCCAAAGGGTCTATACTGCCTTGTTTGTGATGAAACAAATTAAACATTTTCAACCCGAAAACACTGAAGTTTCACGTCATCATGACTGATCAATGTCACCTCAAGATTGTTCCTGACAATGATCATCTATTAGGAGTCAAGCTATTCCCAGAATTCCAGCGGAAGTCATATATACGATATATGTATCGGTGGTGGGTTACTTGTAATGCACATTACTTTTTTTAATCCAGCCTCATAATATAATAGGAATTTTCTAATATGTAAGCAAGGATTTAAAACTTCGGATTTCTGGTTTAAAGATCTAGTTTTATTTTTGGTTTCAACGTCGAGCGTTTATTTATTCATTTTTTACAATAATAATATAGCTTCAATATTTAAAAAAAATGTTAAGTGGTCATTTGGTAAAAATTCGCCTGATGATACCGTAAGGGTGAAACTAAAGTAGCGGATTCAACTGACTCCCTGATTTTTAAATTATATATATATATGTGTGTGTGTGTGTGTGTGTGTAAAGGGTACACTGGGCCAACACGCAACACATATGGTCTCAAGTTTGCATTCAAATAAGAAACAGACTGTCACCGATTCGTGCTGATTCAGTGCCCACTTTCATATTTACTTTTACACACGATGTATTCCAGATATTTTTACATTTACAATTTTACCCATAAATATAACATACCTTGAAACTATTTCTATGACATGAAATTCATCAGTAAGATAAATAAGCGTCTCAATATAACGGACCTCACCAGGATCGCAGAATGTCATTAACTGTTTTTAAATGCACAGGAACTCGTTTTTGCTACATTCGTTAAAATTTTTATTGAGTTTTGGGTCATTGTTTTTGTTATAGAGAGCCACAATATTATTCAATGAAAAATTCATATATATATATATATATATATGTATATATATATAGGCCTGAAGATCGGAAGTGAAACCGGTTGCTTCGCTTTTAATAATGTCATGTAAAATTAAGCTACAAACTTTCATTTCTTTAATTAGATTTTGAACCATTAAAAATATTTAATATATATATATATATATATATATATATATATGACTCCAAAATTCGCTTGAGTATAAAATGGAACTAATCATTTTAATTTAATTACAAATTTGAAACTTTTAGCTTCCGTTTTTGAAACATAGTTATTACTGTGTAGCGAAAAAGCATATTTTAAAATAGTTAATTTATAATGTTAATTCTCTGTAAATTTACATTGTGCACTATTTTGTAAAAATAAAAATATCAATAAGAACACTAGATTATATTTTCTGTTCGTTCTTTATATATATATATATATATATATATATGTGTGTGTGTGTGTGTGTGTGTGTGTGTGTGTGTATCTGTGTGTGCGTGTGTGTGTGTGTAAAATATTGTGAATATTATTTTTCATATCAAGCATATGTGCGATAAATTATAATGATATTTATATTTGCTGTATATTTTAGATGTGTCTTTGTCCTTTCTGTGAGTTGTTTATATAACAAACCAGATTATTTTTTGCTCTCATTTTTTCCCCCAGAATTTCGACCGAACTATTCTACATCATTTGGCAGGTGTTCATTACGTATAAGAAGAAAGGAGAGGTCTTGTTTTGTCGGAAACACAGAAGAAGATAAAAATAATGCTAGCGAATACTCACCTGAGGATGATTTTCGGTGAACTGGTTTGCAGAAACACTGTCTTTCCAAAAAAAATAAAAAATAAAAAAAATAAAAAAACAGAAATAACCACAAAGAATGAAGCATTAATCCTAACTCTTCCTGGAATTAACATACGTTTTTTTTTCTTTTTCTTGATCTTTTTAAGCAACAACCGATAGGATAATTAAACCAAAAAAAAAAAAAAAAAAACGAAGAAGAAAAAAGAAAAAAAAATGAGGTGATGGATGAACTAACTCACCAAAAAATCTTGCGCAAGTGATAAAGATGCTGGTTGTTGCTAGGACACTTGTAATCTCTACTTCTCTCTTACACGGCTCAGTGGCAACATGCTAACTGATCTCAGATCAAGAGGTTGCGATGAACGAATTCAGCAGCATTTTGAGCCTGGCTCATCGACGCTTTCTGGTTTAGTGAGCTCATTAGTCGAGGCAGTTTTTAGTTTCGGTTTCGATACGCCTTCAGGCAATTAAAATGAGGAGGACGTCATTTCAGAAGCTGTTTCAGCGGAAAAGGGATTACGACAGAAGAGCAGGGGGAAAGCGAAGAGAGAGGGTGGAAGGGGCATAAAACTGTGCTAAGGATTCGAAATGAAATAGCATGAATCAAATAAAAGCGCTTTTCAGTTGGTAGGAGAAACGACACTCGAAAAAGAAGAGACCTGATTGGAAGAGGAGAAAATATGGAAGAAAGAAAGAGAAAGTCTAGACAGGATAGAAAGAATAGACGATATCAAGGGAAAAATATGAAAAAACTATGCTCGAATATATATATATATATATATATATATATATATATATATATATAGATTTATATATATATATATATATAATAGATTTTTCTCATTTCATTTATATATATATATATATATATATATATATATATATATATATAAAATGAAAAAAAAAATCAAATAGAAATGCAAACGTTCAACATTAATATTAATTTAAGAACAATGCTCAATACAATGGTAGAGTAATATTCTTTATTATAGGATATTACATTCGAACATATGTAAAACACCTACAGAAATGCATTCCTGTTTCGATGCATATCATCGCATCTCCTCTACGGCCTGATGAGTTGCAGTGATGTGCATCGAAACATGAATGCATTTATGTAGCGGTTTTACATATATTCGAATGTAATAACTTATAGTAAAATATATATATATATATATATATATATATATATATATATATATATATATATATATATATATATATATATATATATTTATATATATATATATCTATATATTATTTATATCTATCTATCTATCTATCTATCTATCTATATATATATATATATATATATATATATATATATATATATATATATATTTGAATAAAATCACTTTAAGGTTCCATGTAATACATTATTTCACCACAGCCCTTGAAAGGGCTCTGGAACATCAGACATTACTTCCAAAGGTTGAAATGAAAAAATAAAAGGGCTGTGGTGAAATAATTTATTACATGGAACCTTAAAAGGTCTGTTTTTATTCAAATTTATTTACTCTGAATTTACATTGAGCTCTCTGGATATCATCCTCCTTGGGTCTACCCATACGGATTACCTAGTTTTACATAAACTATATATATATATATATATATATATATATATATATATATATATGGAAACGTTAATAACAAAAACAACACTTAATAATATCAATCATATAGACGCTCACAATGTGTTAGGCGTGTTTGTAAAATAAAACATTCATATAACACTAGATACATGCGTACAAAATTCATACATTGATTTGAAAATTAAAATGAAAATCATCCTTGAAAATGGCGAAAAGAACAGTCAACAGCGCTTTTTACACAATTTATGTCCCAAAAAAAAAAAACTTTTAGGGATGCAATATTAATTATTGTACTTTGTCAATCGTTTTTATGAAACTTGTTTAAGAAGGAATTGATATTCATATATATATATATATATATATATATAAATTGGATTGCTCTTTCAATGTTCTGTCTATGGATTTTTCCAATCGACTGTTTCATAGAAAATACCCAAATCTCCACCGAATTTCAAATTAATTCTTTTGTAGATTGTTTTAAAATTTAGATATTTATCAAACCTTAACCTCCCAAATATGCACGTTAAAGTAAAGCGAACTGACAGCGTCTAAGAATTTGAATGAAACCTGTCGTGTAATTTATTGGGGTTGTTGTAACGCCTTCCTTTAATGTAGTTCTTATCGTTCACCCCTTAGCCACCTTTATCTAGAGACGAGACGCGTTAAATTTGAGCAACATCCAGCCGACACACTGGGGTTAAAATAGGAAACTAAAATGATACATGTGACACACTCATATCCTCGCTCCCACCTCACTTCCTCACTTCGTTAACTTTGCGTATATTTGATGAGGTCCGTAAAAAACGTGTAAATTTCTTTTCATTTTTCATTTCAGCTTTCGATAGGGGAACAGTTACGAGAAACAACAGAAAGATAATATTTATTAAAAGCTACAATGGACAGCAATATCTTGACCTACATCCTGAATAGAAACGACGTCTTAAGAAGGAACACTCTAGTGTTATTCCTTGTCCAGTATACCCTCCTAATTCCAAAGGGGCGGATGGCTACATCCCACCCAATACATGATCAGCCATGACTGATTTCATTGTCTCACCCCTCACAACGGCTTTCCTATGTTCCTCCAGCGTTAAATTTAGGGGTCGACTTATTTCACCTTTATCTTCTTTGCGTTTATTGTCAGAGATCTTGGTAAGCTTGAGTAAATGAATGGGGGAATAAAGTTTAGAAATGACAAAAAAGACAACATTTATAAAACGCTACAATGAAATTGTGGAGCGCCTACTTACTGAGGGGGCATAAAGAAAGAAAGGATATTAATAGTCTATCAATGGCAAACTATGATTAGTTTTTAGAGTAACAACGTCTTAGTCTAGTTCAACCAAGTCTTCTATAAAAAAGGGACAGTTAATGGTCAATAGAAAGCAAAATATAATTATTTTTTCATAAATATATAATTAATACAATACCAGCATCGTTGCTGCTTCTTCTAGTCAAACACTTAAAATTTAAATTTTCGGTCAGATATTTACCCACGAGTTAAAAACATGATAATTTCTAGCAGTATACCAGATTTTATTATTGTACTGTAACCTATTGCTATAAGCGAGCGAAGTTGATAGGAAGCGTAGATAAGGAGGTGGGTAAGCAGTCTAGCGGATGTCTTCCCTGTCTGTCGTTCTCGAGATGCACTTCGTCTTTGTGTCTTTTGGGGGTACTGTTCAAGTTTATAGCTAGTTGAAGCCCATTTCCCGATACTGACAAGCATCGACAGAAAATAAATATTCCGAATTCTCTTTTGAGACGGGTCCAGCTGTTCTCAGTTTAACAAGACCTCAGCTGACTGATATTGTTACCTCGACATACATGAGTCGTGTCGATTTCCAAAGATTCACGGCTCTAAACGGGAAGGAAGATTAGTCGAGGGAACCAGAATGGCTGAATGCTTTCCGAATTCTCTGTGGAGTTAGCGTTATCGTTATCTTATTCTCACACATACGTTCGTTTAATTTCTCTGACTGCAACGCGTTCAGCATTTTTAAGCTCGCTGAAGGACGACAAGAACGAGGGTCTCTTTCATTTGATTCGCAGCCGGGTGTGCAGCGTCACCACAAAAGCTTTATCTGTGTTTTGATCTCTGAATCATCCTGTAAATGCTTTGTTAATCCTTCGAATAATTTCCGCGGTCGAATTTCTGAGATTAAAGTAAGGTTTTAATGCATATCCGTTCTGGAATGCAACAGACGACTGAAACATTCCATGGCTGCTAAAATAAAGAAAAAAGAGAGAGAGAGAGAGAGTGAGGGAGAGAGAGAAGGAAGCATAATAAAAATGAATTAGAAATGAATACAAAAGCAAAAAAGAATAAAAGAAAAATGTGTATGGAACGGAGAAACAGTTAAGCAATAATTATGGTAAGAAAAATAAAATTAAAAAAAATATCACAACGTTTCGGACATTGCGTCCTCCGACCTTCATCAGATGGATATATATATATATCGAGGTAAACTACAGAAAATACTGAACTGAAGATCTAATTAATACTAAACAAGGAAGAACACTGGTGAGTTAGACGTGTGAAAGAATCATCATCTATGCAAGGCTATGAAGGCCCCATTACTAGCTCTAGGATAGAAATAAATACGATATGAAAGCCGTTAATAATAGAAAAAAAGGATGAGAAATGCAGCTGTAACAAAGAAGAAAAATCTACAGTAACTGAAGTGAAGCAGGGGTATCTTCTGTATACCACCTCTCTTCAAGACGCAGTCGATTATAACTCTTTACAACTTTCTATCCTTTGTGAACCATAGCATCTCCCTTTAAAAAAAGTTCGTTAGTTAAGTCATTCGCTGCCTTCACCTATTTCTCTCGACCTCTATATCTCCTGAACTTTTTCTGTTGCAATAATAATAATAATAATAATAATAATAATAATAATAATAATAAATGTAACTAAAAGCAACTTCACTTGACCAAATACAGAAATGATGGCAAGATAGTAAATATTTTGCCCATACCAAACAACCTGAAGTAGACAAACCCCATGCCCATTAATGAAGACATTGTGCAGGGATAAAGCTGAAACCGAAGGCTTCAATCTTGCTGAACGGGACCAATCTTTGCCTGCTAGAAATTACCAAGCACATATGCAGAAAAAATTGTGTCAACCCGAAATGCAGAATCGGTAATTAATATCCAGAAACAACTGACCGTCTTGTATCAGGTTGCAGGGCATTAGCATCCACCGAACCTAAAACTTGTCATGACGGCGTGGGCGAATATCCGCATCGGAAACGTTTACTGGAAGGAAAACAGCAAGAAACTGGTATGGAAATTACCCAGACCCGGTTACAGAGATACGATATGAAACGATTTTATGGGAAATTTTTAATACACACACACAGAACAATCAAAACTACATTGTGATCAAAGACCCCCAAAACAGGATCTGCTTCCTTGTTTCGGCAATGCATTTTTGAAGATTATTAAAGAAACTATCAAAATACAAAGATCTTGAAGTGTAGATCTAAAAGAAAATGTGACACATGAGGACATCGGCGATTACGATTATAGTTGTAGTTCTCGGTTCGATTAGAACATATTCCGATAGACTCATTAAAGATATCCTTGCTAGACCCGGCTTTGAAAAACATTAAAAAAAAATGTTCATCCCTGTCTAACTCCCACCTTATGATGACCTTTATCTATCTAAAAAATGTGTGATTTATGTTGCTTATTTTTTTTTTTTTTAAATGTTCAGTGGAAAATGTCATGATGCCATTTCTGAACTTTTGTCTCTGGTTGGGATAGGGAAAGCATTGAATATACAACATAAATGAAAGATAATAATAATAATAATAATAATAATAATAATAATAATAATAATAATAAAAAAAATAATAATAATAATAATAATAATAATAATAAAATAATAATAATAATAATAAAATAATAATAATAATAAAATAATAATAATAATAATAATAATAATAATAATAATAATAATAATAATAATAATGATGAAGATGCACAGGAAAATTTGAAACATTTAAGTGAAGGAAACTTCTGGAAATTGTTGTGAACGCCACCCAGACCCGTTCACAGATTTAGAAATGTAGAAATTTTCTAGGACTTTAAATTAAACAGAGAGAGAACAATGAAAGCGAATCGTCCAGACAAAAGAAAAAATAAAGAATCTGTTTTCTTATTGATATGGCACAGTCTCTGCAGTCTGTAAAGGATATTTTCTAAGCGAAGTTTAGATGAAGCACAAGGCCGATAGTATGGCGTACCTAGTGAGGATCGGACTCACTTTTCACTCGTACCTGATCTATCACCATTACACCACGCCGAGATGCCTAATTGATTTTCTAAGCGTAGCTTAGATGTGGCTCAAGGCTTAAAGTATAGGTTAGCCAGGGAGTTTCCAACTCCACTATTCAGTCGTAATTGTTCTAGCAAGGCAAGCTTGCTAACCATTACACCACACTGAGGTGCTCCCCTGCAGACTGTAATGTATCTTTGAACTGATTAAAAAATCTATCAAAATACAAGGGTCTGGAAGTGAAACTCTAAAAAATATGGCACATGAAGACATCAATATTGCTAGTTGGATCCCTCGGGATGATTTGAAAAGGATCCGATGGACTCACTAATGTGATCCCTGGTAGCCCAAACCTTAAAGAAATACCTAACTATTGTTCACACAAGTACAACTCACACCTTACGATGTGCTTTATCTGTGTAAAATGTGTGTGAATTCAGGTATTTTATTTTTATTTTATTTTTTTTCCAAAATGTTTAGTGGAAAATGTCATGGTGTCAGTTCTGATCTTAGGTCTCTGGTTAGGACCCGGAATCATAAGAAATTATAATATTAATAGTAACATCCAACATAACTTTGTTTTCCAGGGAAACTTATATTAATTTTTACTTAAATCCTCACAAAAATATTCGTTAAAGCCAAGAATTATATAAATATCCGCTGTTATTAGGCATTTAGGGTGAAAAGATATTCAAAATTTTAGAAGTGTGAAAATGTAATTGTTTAAAATTTCAAGAGAAAATTAAATGATGGTGTACCAAATATTTGCTGTCATTGTTAATGAATTCAGTAAAAGAGATGAAACATTCTATACGATAATAAACAGATTATTTTAGAAGGATTGCAATAATAAACCTTGATGGTTAGGAAAGAGCTTCTGCGGAGATATGTAAAAAGGGCTGTAATTTGTTATACGCATGAAACGAAAGATACGGTGTATAAATGCAACGTTATAATTTTAGTCGACCATTTTTATTCCCTTCTTATTCCATTCGTAAGGCGGAAGCTCAACACAAAAAAATTCTTCCTTAATTGTTACGTTGCTTCAACCAAAATCAGTAATGGTTTCTTCTTTGTCAGTTAATGGCATATGTTTTTGTTGAGGGGTCCACCCCTTTTTATACAAATGAACTCACCCAGTATATACATATACTACTGCAACAGCGAGACGAGCGTAAGAGAGAGAAAAACCGAGGAGTCGAGTCGAGTCCAGAGTGACAGAGTAAAAGGTTGTAGGTAACCGGAAGAGTGAGGGGTGAGGTAACAGCGTTGTAGGAGTCACAGTGAGCGAGCACGTAGACTCAGTAAGAAGTCATACAGCGATACTTCAATATCAAAGACTGTATAGATATTTTGCTACTAACCCGTATTCCTGAACTACTAACCTGCTTTTTACCAGTTTGTATTATTACGTTAATACATTATTTTCATATATTCATTCCTGGCGTTTGTTATTTATTGGTACCGATTTCAACCTGAAATCCACAACAGTTTTCTTTGTAAGGAAACGGATAACATTACCATTAACATTATATATATATATATATATATATATATATATATATATATATATATATATATATATATATATATGTGTGTGTGTGTGTGTGTGTGTGTGTGTGTGTGTGTGTGTATAAGATTACCATTTACTTAAATCGTCCTGGGTATGACAATAAACTACATCCGTGTCCTAGGTAAGACGATAAGCAAAGTCCAACAGCAAGGTATCTGATCAGGAGGTTTTAAGGAGCGTGGTACCATCTCTTAATTGCTGGTCTTCCCAGCTCTAACCTGACCCACGTCGGTAGCACCTGTTAGGGCCCCAGGTATGGGTAAGTCGATAACCTCCAAACTGTGGTCAAAACACTATGAAATGAAAAATAGGTTTTAATACCAGAAATATTTTGTAAAAAAGATTGTTAGGAAAAACAATTGCCAGTAATACCTTTTTGACAAAAAAATATTACCAGCAATAATTTTTGAAAAAAAATATTACCAGCCTTATGTTTCTGATTTGAAAAAAATATTACCAGCAATACATTTTTTGAAAAATAAAATAAAAAATATTACCAGCAATACATTTTTTGAAAAATAAAGAACACATATTACCAGCCATACATTTTTTGAAAAATAAAAAAATATTACCAGCAATACATTTTTTGAAATATAAAAAAAAATATTACCAGCAATACACTTTCTGAAAAAAAAAAAAAAAAATATTACGAGCAATACATTTTTTGAAACATAAAAAAAATATTACCAGCAATAATTTTTTGAAAAATAAAAAACAAACATTACCAGCAATATATTTTTGAAAAATAAAACCAAATATTACCAGCAATACATTTTTTGAAAAAAAAAAAACAAATATTACCAACAATACATTTTTTGAAAAAAAAATTATTACCAGCAATACATTTTTTGGAAAAAAATAATGTTACCAGCAATACATGTTTTGAAAAATAAAAAACACATATTACCAGCAATACATTTTTGAAAGATAAAAAACAAACATTACCAGCAATACATTTATTGAAAAATAAAAAATATTACCAGCAATATATTTTTTGAAAATTAATAACAAATATTACCAGCAATAATTTTTTGAAAAAAAAAATATTTATTACCAGCAATACATTTTTTGAAAAACAAAAATATTACCAGCAATACATTTTTTGAGAAATAAAAAACTCATATTACCAGCAATACATTTTCTGAAAAATAAAAAACAAACATTACCAGCAATACATTTTTTGAAAAATAAAAACAAATATTACCAGCAGTACATTTTTTTGAAAAAAAAAAAAAAAATATTACCGGCAATACATTTTTTGAAAGATAAAAAACAAACATTACCAGCAATACATTTATTGAAAAATAAAAAATATTACCAGCAATAAATATTTTGAAAAAAAAATATTACCAGCAGTATATTTTTTGAAAATTATAAACAAATATTACCAGCAATACATTTTTTGAAAAAGAAAATATATATTACCACCAATACTTTTTTTGAAAAACAAAAATATTACCAGCAATACATTTTTGAAAAATAAAAAACACATATTACCAGAAATAAATTTTCTGAAAGATAATAAACAAACATTACCAGCAATACATTTTTGAAAAATAAAAACAAATATTACCAGCAATACATTTTTTGAAAAATAAAAAAATATTACCAGCAATAAATTTTTTGAAAAAAAAAATGTTACCAGCAATATATTTTTTGAAAATTAAAAAACAATATCACCAGCAATACATTTTTTGAAAAAAAAAATATTACCAGCAATACATTTTAAAAAAATAAAAAACTCATATTACCAGCAATACATTTTCTGAAAAATAAAAAACTCATATTACCTGCAATACATTTTCTGAAAAATAAAAAAAACAAACATTACCAGCAGTACATTTTTTGAAAAAAAAAAAAAAAAATATTACCGGCAATAAATTTTTTGAAAAAAAAATGTTACCAGCAATATATTTTTTGAAAAATAAAAAACAAATATTAGCAGCAATAATTTTTTGAAAAATAAAAACAAATATTACTAGCAATACATTATTTGAAAATATATATATATATATATATATATATATATATATATATATATATATATATATATATATATATATATATATATATTATATATATTACAGCAATATATTTTTTGAAAAAAAATATTACTAGCAATACATTTTTAAAAAAATAAAAACTCATATTACCAGCAATACATTTTCTGAAAAATAAAAAAACAAACATTACCAGCAGTACATTTTTTGAAAAAAAAAAAAAAAAAAATATTACCGGCAATACATTTTTTGGAAAAAAAAATATTACCAGCAATACATTTTTGAAAAATAAAAAACACATACTACCAGCAATACATTTTTTGAAAAATAAAAAACAAACATTGCCAGCAATACATTTTTTGAAAAATAAAAACAAACATTACCAGAAATACATTTTTTCAAAAATAAAAAAAAACAAATATTACCAGCAATACATTTTTTGAAAAAGAAAAAACAAATATTACCAACGATAAATATTTTGTCGGCATTAAATAACCTATTGAGGTTGATATGCCGCAAAACAATCCAAACCAAACCAAGATAGTTAAAATTTGAGTAGACATCAGACTATTTTTTCTTGAAGTTTTACTATGAAAGTTTTGCAGAAGAAGTTGTCAGCCCCACCTAGATGTTATTAACTTAAAAATGTTTAATTAAGGAAATGCTGAAAAATTTTCCACAGACCTATTAAAAGTTTGTTGAAATTGCATAATCCTAAATCGTGCGAGATAATTTAATGAATTTCTGACTTGGCAGTTAATGCAGCATATAGAAAAAAATGAGAACAAATTTAGTGATAATTTGGATTATGGTGGTGATTGCAGATCTCGGAATGACTGTCAATGTAATCATTACAGTGTAGAGATTGATATGACAGAGTGTGCTCTTGGCAAATGGGACGCTTGTTCGAGCCTTATTCAAAACCGTTTCATATTATATGATTGCATGCAATTTAATCTTTTTTTTTTTTGTATTTAAAAACAGTTAGTGCGAAAATCGTGCATTAAACTTTTATAATAACATGTCAGTTAAGATTAGATAACAACGACATTTTCAAGATTGTAGTGTTGTAAAAATTGCATACTATCAGAAATACCCCCGAAAATTCCACGGTTTACTTATTTAAAAGTATTTTTGTTGAAAAATTAACTTTAAACCTTCTTCTGTGTGCACCGTGTCTCTTCAGGGCGTTGGGGATCATGGCTATCCACTGTTCCAGTTTATTCTTTATAAATATATGCACTAGTGAGCTAGCCCAAATGACTTGACCCAATTTATAGAACATCAATAGAAGGTTAACCAATCAGAAGACGTAGAATATTCAATCCGTCGTGTATAAAGACGGCCATTTTGTTTACTCTATCCGAATGTCCAGTGCCAGCTTGTCAGGCGAAGAGGAACAGAAGGAAGAACTACTGAACTACGCTCTGCTACTTTACCGGGATATCCACTGCTAACCTGAACAACGCTTTCCTACTGTCTTCGAAATATTCACTGCTAACCTCTGGATTCTATACTCAAAGAAAACCGTCATCATGAACAACATCCACAGTTCCATCTCATTTGTAGCTCTGAACAAATGTTGCCTCTCCTAAACCTTGTTCCACCAACTGTTTACCCAAGCTCGCTAGGAAGGTTCTGCCTCGTTATCTCTGTCCATTTTACCTTCAATCTAACTTTATGTGTATCACATTTTGCCATGTACTTTCAGGGCGTAGGCGATCAGGGATCTCCACCTCACTTTAACCCTTGCATCTCTAACAATTTCCTCCTTTCTGCTACCTCTCCCTGACCACGTGCTTCCATCCACTTGCTTAAGCACGCTAGGTATGTCATGTGTCGTTTCCACTTTTCTCTTTCCCTCTATTCGACCCGTGAGTATCAGATTCTCTTTCCTCATTATGTTTCTTAGGAACCTCAGCTGCCTCTTCCTGATGTTATGTATAAGCCTCCTTCATGTTTGCATCCGCTCTAAAATTTCATTATTGCTCAGACGCTCGATCCATAATATCCTTAGTATCCTTCTGTAGAACCACATCTCCGACGCCTCGAGTCTGTTTTTCATCTGTAAGTCCAAAAGAATGACAGGTGTCATGTAATAGCTCAATATTCTTTCTTTTGTTACCAAAGAAGTCGTCCTGTGTCGCAATCCTCTGCCCAGTTTTTGGAATGTCTTAAGCTATCCCAATTACATCTACGGATCTCAGTGTCGCACTTAACCATCCTCTGTCAAAACGTTTCTCAGATATTTAAACTTCTGAGTCTGATTGATTCTGGCAAATCGCATTTCGGCATCATTCTTTTACAGATTGTTCGGTATTATAAGTATTCATCTGCAGAACCAAATTTCTGTTGCATGATCTATCGTCTTCAAATTTGAGATGGTCCTGCATTCCATAGCATATAGGAGGATTGATATTACGGATCAGTTCCTTACACATTTCTTTGATTTAAATTTTTTTCTGAATCTTAATACTTTGTTCAGCTTTTAGAATTCATCTTTGGCCTTCAGGACCTTATTTCTCTGTCACTGACTGCAAGTTCCACGGCTATATAGTACGAACATAACTTCATCCATTCGATTATTAACTATTTGAGCTAAATAATTTTAACAACATATAAAAATAACAATGACAAATATGAATAGAGGATGCTTTTGTAAAGAACTGAAAAGAGACAAAACTGAAAAAATTTTCCATTTCACTGAAAAAAGGGTTTCCATTTTCACTGAAGCTGACATTTTTCTTTCTTTCTTACTGTTCCTAAAACAACATATAACAATAATAAATATGACTACAGGATATGTAAAAAAAAAAATGAAAAGAGGTTATGGATTTCATTTTTTAGACATTTGCAGTCATGTATCTTGGCTTGCGTTGTACTAATTGCCTTAAGTAACTTAGAAGGAAAATTTACGAATGTGTAGCTATTGAATCTCATCAAAATACAAATCTACGTCTCAGTTTTTTTCCAATATCTTATTTCCTGAAAGAATTACTGCTTTCCTAATATAAAAAAATAAAAGAATACGGTTAAATCCATAACCTCATATATATAGGACAAGGACAAGTTGAAGAGTAACTTGTCTGCGGTGAACATACCATACAGGAGTCTTGAAGATGAAGTGAGTGACCGCATAGGATGGAGATCAAGGTGTTTTGAAGGTCTCCAGAAGTTACAGTCTGAAAGCTTAAGCCAACTGAAAGAAAACAGAGAAAGAGCAAAACGACTGGCAGCCGCACCAATGTCTGCAGCGTTAAATCCACGTTCATGTTCTATTTGTGGCCTTGTTTGCAAATCCCTTGCAGGACTAAAAAGTCATCAGAGGCAAAAGCATAAATGAATTTTATAAATATAGGTTGTCCGAACCTCATACGTTGAAATCGACGGAGAGTCCATCATATATATATATATATATATATATATATATATATATATATATTTGAAATAATAAAATGTATTAAGAAATTAAAATCTTCAGACACACTGGGTTGTATATTAATATTCTTTTCGTTTTTATTATTATTTCATTGAGATTCCTTGACTAGTTTCGGCCAACATGACCATCATCAGGAGAAGTACAGAAATGAATGTTTTGATGGAGAAAATGAACATTTGTTTGTAATTTTCATTTGTTTTTTTTTTTTTTAACATAAATTTTGGTCAAATTGTCTTTTTAATTTGTTTTATATATATATATATATATATATATATATATATATATATATATATATATATATACAAGTATATGATTGGTGTATACAGAATAAATTCCAATAACCGACAATTACTATTCTTAAAAGTTTGCTCAAAAACAGAGTAGAGCGAATATAATTATTTATTTAAAATTATAACATAAAAAATGTTATAATTTTAAATAAATAATTTATATATATATATATATATATATATATATATATATATATATATATATATATATATATATATCCTAGTCACTTCAAGTTTATCAGAATTGAACTGTATGATAGATAGATACTGGTGATCGGGGATTTGTCATCTACTGGCTATTTCTGTTGTTTTAAGAAATCCTCGCATTATTAATGGCTTTGCCAATTGTTTCCATTTTTTTTTCGCTTTTGAGGATGTGCCACGTGACCAGGTGTGACGTCAGGTATTTTAACCATTTTACATTGAAATAAAATTTTAAAAAAAAATTAACATTGATGACACTTAAGAACGTGCCATTGATTAGGAAATAATGTTGAAAATTTCTGCTGACGTTACGTCATCATTTATTTATTAACCCATTTAATTTATATGTATTCACAGTGTCTGCTTTTTCCTCCCTTGCGAAGTTTTGTGATGTTAACAAATGCGTGTTTAATGGTTTTATCGAAGAATTTTGCTGGTGTCGTTATATAAAGAAAATATCTGTTTGAATATGTTAGTTTGTGTTACTAATTATCATTAACCTGACCATTTTGTCTGGATGCAACCCAAATGTTTCAAGGGACTTTCAATTTACTCTCTCAATAGTACATTATCAGCCACGCTGATATGACTAACATCTAATATATCCATGACTAATTAATTCGACTAGAACTATCGTTTCAACAATCCTTAGAAAAACAAGCCTGTATTATTTTCTAGCAAACATTTTTTTATCGGCAAAATAAATTTTCTGGATTTAAACCTCGTTTATAGCTAATCTACCGTCATATTTGACTCATCTGCAAATCTATGCAATAGTTTTCCATTTTTATTTCTTTTTACCAGTAGAAATTATATGACTTTTCTTGTTTCGAGTAAGATTTCGGGGTAAGCATTGTCACAGTGGTATAATAATCGAAGCAAAAAGCAATTTTCTTCGAAACGGGTTTCTTTCTTGACTCTTAATCAGATTTTTGCCCGGCAGATTCTCAAAAATCCATAATTTCAGAAAACAAATCCTGAAAATACATTCAAGGGAAATACCTGTCCGCCCACCAAATGATAAACACTATAATCTAAAGATAGCTTCGAAAAGTTTGCACATATTTCCAGCCTCTATATATATATATATATATATATATATATATATATATATATATATATATATATATATATTAAAAACTAACTATATATATATATATATATATATATATATATATATATATATATATATATATATGTGTGTGTGTGTGAAAAGTGTATATAAATATAAACAAATATATATATGTATAATTATTTATATATTATATGCGGGTACTTATTAGAAAGCGCTCAATATCAGAGATAGAGCTAACATATTTGGTTGATAGATGTGAGTTTGTGGACCCTGGGTTTCACGCTTTAGCGATCGTCAGACAAACTGATTAATGTTTTAAAAAATTGGGGTTTATGTAGATTGCGTATTGGTGTTATTGTGGAAGTGGTGGGGGGGGAATTCGTCGTTTTGTCATTCATCGTACTAACGCAAACATCGATGTGTGCAGACACATATACACACTTTGTCGTCCGTCGGGACTCATACATATATAAACATATGTGCAGTTTCCGGCTATGACACATGTATGTATACGGGTGGTGTTATATCTATACATACGCATTTGTATGTTGAAATGTTGAAATCTAAACATTGGAAGTGTGACGGAAATGTCTCGTTGATGTGTACATGTCATATGTATTTTCCAGCTGGAAAATATTTCCTCGCATGTATGTATATGCGTGTGGTGGGATTTTTTCGAATAAATGGTTTTCTGCAGATTTCTTTGTTTTTATTTGGTCACGTGGTTATGGTTTTTTGTTTATTGACTATAAGTATTCCGTTCTTTTTTACCTTTTAGCCAGCCTTCCCTGATGATCTGCAAAGGTGAAACTTGGTAGTTTTGTCTGGCTCTCTAGGTTTAAATAGATCTGCTCTATTTACTGTAACGAGCACGTTATTTAGTTATTTTGCCTATTGGAATTTTAGTTATTTTCTTTAGGCTTTGGACTTGCATGCTAGATGATTATTTTCAAATAACGTACATGTTCTTGGTTCTTTCTTTTTTTATATCTTTTTTTTTTTCATTTTGGTATTGGTTTGATTATTCGCAAATCAAGACATCGAAGACATCAAAGTTTTTCAGAACGAGTATAATTTCTTATATTTTATAAGATTATTACTAGTATGTATATATATATATATATATATATATGTGTGTGTGTGTGTGTGTGTGCGCGCTCATGCGTGCGTGCGTGCGTGCGTGCAAATATACAGAAAAATAAGAAAGAACACGTTAGGTAAATAATCCGAAGTTCTTAAATATTTTTGTATGTAAATTAAAAAGCAGTGCTCAATACAAAAATTAGACACTAACCTCCCCATATATATATATATATATATATATATATATATATATATATATATATATATATTAAGAAATGGACAAAGTCCGACAATTTATTTATTAAAGACATTTTTATGTTTAACGTTCTTTTTTATAGATACAAGTATATGACGTCATTTGTTTACATTTGGTACGCCATGAGCAGTTATGAATGTACGAGATTCATAGAAGATTGAAGTTTATAAGCAGTAAATTCGATCTTGCCTACCGAACGCTCCTTTGTGGCCGGGACGGTAAGGCACGTCAGTGTAAATGACGGTTCCGTATAGGATGCAGGTTCGAATCCTGTCAAAGGACGAATATTTTCTATGAAAATTCTCGGACATTCAGGCCGGTAAATGTTATTTAATACTGTTTATTATAAACAGAGCATTTACTTAAATACTTGTATCTATAAGAAAGAACGTTAAACATAAAAATGTCTTTAATACATATATATATATATATGTCTTTAATACATATATATATATATATATAAGCCCTATTTTCATTAGCTGATGCTGACTGACATATGCTAGTTTATGATTATTGTTGTGCAATGTCGCGGTGCTCAATACAAAGACGCTTTCAAAGAGGCTTGCTGTTTGAGCCGATATGATGCGAAACCTGAAATTGGCGATGAGAACAGTGCATCACTGAAGACCACTCTTGATGCATCTTAAATGTATGATTTAACTTTATATATATATATATATATATATATATATATATATATATATATATATGTATGTATCTGTGCGTATGAGTGTATTTAAGCAGCAAATTTCCTCTAAGGAAAATGGTATTAAAGAAAACAGACTTTTTGTGTTGATTAGTTTTATCGATCGACGTTTCCAAATTGCGAAATCTTAAATTTTCTGACGTACATTTTGGAAGAAATACGGTTCAAGCTTTCGACTTTTCAAGTCATCATCAGGGAAGGTTGTTCTTTTTATTTATACATTGCCATCATTTATAGAGTGACACAGACAACAAATTAATAAGCAGCATAACGATCATCATCATCAATAGCTGCCTCAGCCGAGATTGAACTGACTAATACTTTGATTGGTGTAGTTCATAATATTGACGATCATAGACAGCTACACATGAACCACACCAACATACCAGAAAAAATAAAATCGTAAAAGCAGACTTATGAGAAAAAAGCAACCGTTTATAAATGAAAACAATTATAATGTAATAGTTCACAAATTCACACACACACACACACACATATATATATATATATATATATATATATATATATATGAAGAAATATAGTCGTAAGATGTGCTATATTTATGGGATAAAGTGATCGATATCAGAGATAGAGCGTGTGTAAATATAAAAGTGAACATAGAAGTCAACACTTAGAGGCGACAGTCTATTTCATGCTAGACGCAATCGTCAGGCCTATGTTCTCTTTTATATATATATATCTATATATATATCTATATATATATATATATATATATATATATATATATATATATATATATATATATATATATATATACGTATTTATTATAATTATAGCATATATTCCTCCCGCACCTTCAATCTTAGAAGGCTTGGAAATGCTGTGCCTAATCTTTTGACTACGTTTATCGATAAGGAATCTATTTTTTCACTCTGTCAACGTTTTGGTTTATATTAAGAAATGGACAAAGTCCGAAAATTTATTTATTAAAGACATTTTTATGTATGTATTTATGTATATTTCTTCTCAAACAAATGGAAAAAATTAAGTGACGTTTCACACCAGTCGAGGTGCAATTGAAATGCACCGAACAGAAGTTGCATCTTTGTAGTTAGTAAACTGTTTTTGTCTATATGATAAAATTATCAAAAGTAATTATTGTTCTACTATCGGTATCGATCCCTCTTTTGAATTAATGCTGTTAGAACTTATATATTATTTTCGTTCTCATTGCATCAGATATATATATATATATATATATATATATTTATTAAAGACATTTTTATGTTTAACGTTCTTTTTATAGATTTATTTAAGAAATTCTGTTTATAATAAACAGTTCTTTTACCGGCCTGAATGTCCGAGAAATTTTCATAGAAAATATTCGTCCTTTGACAGATTCGAACCTGCATCCTATACGGAATCGTCATTTACGCTAACGTGCCTTGACCGTCTCGGCCACAAAGGAGCGTTCGGTAGGCAAGGTCGAATTTACTGCTTATAAACTTCAATCTTCCATATATCTCGTACATTCATAACTGCTCATGGCGTATCAAAGGTAAACAAATGACGTCATATATTAAGAAATGGACAAATGATACGCCATGAGCAGTTATGAATGTCATATCTTAATATATATATATATATATATATATATATATATATATATATATATATATATATATATATATATATATATATATATATATATATATATATACAAGTATATGATTGGCGTACGCGCAATAAATTCCAATAACCAACAATTACTATTCTTAAAAGAGTGCCCATTAATTGCATAAACAACAATTACTATTCCTAAAAGAGTGATCCTTAATTGTACATTTAATTGTGTATGTTTGTATATGTTGATTTTTTTAATTTTTTTTATAAAGGGCCGTGGAGATGTTGCCTGTCTCGTCACTTTTTTCCCTGTGTATGTATCTAAATATGTCTGGGCGCTTATGTATTATAATTTGAGTGTGTTTGTATTGCTTTATGCTTGAGGTTAGCACGCCACTCACACACTTGGAATTAAAATGTATACATTTTGTCGGGAAGACCAGTCGATATTAGCATCTATTCTAACGTAATTTCAATGAAGAAATAAATTGAATAACATATGTATTCTTTTCTTTTCTCCGGAGTAATTTTATAATTTTAAACTTAATAGCGATTAAATTTAGATTTTAAAATTGGTAATTTTTTACTTTCAATTTTAATATCAAATTTTATCATATAATTTAATACTTATTGGTTAGAATAAATTCTTTTTTAATATAACCCCAACTTTAAAACTCTTAATAGCTATTATAACCTTACTTCGTTGTCAAGATTTTTGAATTCTCCTATACTTGTGATTTGATTGGTCATTCTAGCTTTTGTAACAACGTTTTCGCCTTGCGAAGGATTCGTAATTAATTTGAAACTTTTAAAATCATTTATTTTACGTTCAACATCATCACTTGATAAGACACCGGATTTATGTTATAATTTATATATATATATATATATATATATATATATATATATATATATATAAAGTTTGTATGTATGTATATATTATGAAATGAAGTCCGACAATTAATTTTAACACATTTTTTTATGTTTGTACGTACTTTTTATAGAGAGAAATATTTAAGTAAATACTCTGTTTATTGAGGCCAGTAAATGTTGCTATTACTGTTTATTAGAAACAGAGCATTTAGAACCTATAAACATAAAATGTCTTAATATTAATATATATATATATATATATATATATATATATATATATATATATATATATATATATATATATATATATATATATATATATATATATATATATATAAGAAAGGAATCCTAGAAATCCATTGGTTATAGTTTATTTGGAGGAAACAAATCCATGCGGAATTATCAGATCAAGGGTTTTACAACAATAAATGCATTTAAATTTATCCAGACACACAGAAAAAGAAATCAGATGATAGAGAAAAAGGAAGAAAAAACGAAAGGAGTTATAAAACAAGATAGAGATTTTAAATGAGGTTTTTCTATGAGGGAAGGAAGAGAGATACATAAATGCATGGTGGCTAGAAGAGGCTGGAAGAGAGGTTGAATGTGAATATCCTTAACTTTACCAGATATAACAAGCAAAAGAGTAACTATATAGGAAAGGAAAGGGTTTGAGGATAGAGAGGAAGAAATTTTTTTATATATATATATATATATATATATATATATATATATATATATATATATATATATATATATATATATAGTAATAATACAATATGGTAATCCGTATGTCAGAGACAGAACAAAAATAATTATTAATTAAAGGGTATATTTTATCAGTAATATATATATATATATATATATATATATATATATATATATATATATATATATATATATATATATATATAAGCAAGTGTAAATGGATATAAATCCGACAGAATGAAGAAAATTTTGAAAAACAAACAAAATCCTTAAATGTTTTGTTAAAATGAAAAAAATACGACGTCTGACGTTTCGGTTTAATGAACCTTTTCAAGAAAATATTCATTAAAATACAATTCAAATTTTAATGACGTCGACATTTCTTTCATTTTAACTACATTTAAGGATTTTGCTTGTTTTTTTCAAAATTTTTTCTTCATATATATATATATATATATATATATATATGTATGTATGTATGTATGTATTTATTCAGGGAGAGAGAGAAAGATAATATTAATATTAATAATAATAATAATAATAATAATAATAATCTTATAAATATAAGTAATTATACACGTCTGGAAAAACCTTAGGTGTTTTGGCTTGTAAATGAACAAACCAATACCCAATGACAAATAAAGAATAAAAAAGAAAGAACTAAGAACATGTAATTCAGGCGAAAACAATCGTCCTGAATCCAAGCTGAGTCGAAAGAAAATAACACGAGTAAAGCAAAAATAACTGAGGAAAGTGCTCAATACACTAAGTAAGCTCTTTAGATACATAGTTATATATATATAAAAAAAACCAACACCTATACACACACACAATTAAATGTGAAAGCACTCTACATACACATAGACACCGATAAATACACGTACACACATCCACATATGTATTATATATATGCGTTTATATATATACATGTATTGTCAAATGACCGGATTTATTGTAGCGTCTTGTCGAACGTAATTTCAACGAAGAAATAAATTGAATAACATATGTATCTTTTCCTTTCTCAATAATTTTGTAGTTTTTAAACTTATAGTGATTAAATTTGGATTTTAAAATTGCCAGTTTTTAATTTTAATATTAAATTTTATCATATAATTTTATTATTATTGGTTAGTATAAATTATTTTTTATATAACCCGTATTTTAAAGATCTGAATAGCTATTATAACATGATTTCGTTGTCAAGCTTTTGAATCTTTCTATACTTGGTTTTTGATTGGTTATTCTAGCTTTTGTAACGATGTTTCCGCCTAGTATAGAATCGTTAATTAATTTGAAACTTTTAAAACCATTTATTTTATCTTCAACATCATCACTTGATAAGACACAGAGTGTGTTGAAACAAAATGGCTATTTTGTAGTGATTTTATAACATACTTATGTTATAATTGTTTTTATAAATAATAATTATATCTGCTCTACTTTGTATTGAGCACTCTTTTAATAATAAAAATTGTTGGTTATTGGAATTCATTCCGTATATACCAATTATATACTTGGATATATATATATATATATATATATATATATATATATATATATATATATATATAAAAACAGACACATTCACATCGCCTACGTTACATCATACTTTTCCCACGTCATTACATTCTCCAGTTCCATGTAAACTCAACATTTGTCTCTACATCATCATTTTCCTTCGACCTCCTTGTTGTTGCTCGGAACTCCATTAACAAGGCCTTTCCATACTGTTCGATACTGCAGTCCTAGATCCCCAATGTCCAATCCTGAGCCATGTTGTCTGTGAAAGTCAAGTTTTGTGAGAAAACATCTCCAGAAGGATGCCATAGAAATATTGACGAGACGACCTCCTCCTCCGCTTCATGGCAGTGGCTGGCCAACTTTGTGCTTAAGAGAGATTGGTAAATCGGGTTAAGCGCTGCATGGGATCTCCAACTGGTGCTCTTGATTTCTAAGCAGATGCTCTGTTCAGTCGTCTATCACGACGAACAGGCTGTGCCCAAGTTTCTGATCCATACAGTAGGACAGGGTCAGTCAGTGTTCAAAATACCCGGATGATGACGTAAGAAATACGAATGCTTGGCCTATATTTCTTCCAAAGCGAATTTCGGACAATTTCTGAAGTAATTTACCCCATATCTGAAAAGTATTATTCTTAATTTTGAAAGAACAATCAATAAAATTAAGTGACACAAAATGTCTTTTGTCTTTAATAATATTTACCGCACCCCTCCACTCTTTATATTCCAACCAACGTAATGCGTTTGTTTATTTATCTTTGAAAATAATAATGTAGTCTTCTTTAGTATTTTTTTTCTTTTTAAATAAAGAAGAGAAGGTCTGATAAAAATCGTATTGACTCATAGGGACATTTGACAAATTCTAGATAGATCATTAATTTAAAAACCAAAGATATATAATGTCGGTGGTTTGATAAAAATCGCCTGAGGATGAAACCAAAGTAGCGGATTCAACTGACCTCTTGATTTTTAAAGTTAAAGGTTCTTCATTTTATTTTTACTTTTATTTTATATTTTCCCACATGTATCAAGCACATTTTAATACTACTGTTGCCTGGTCTGATTCAACTCTGACCATCAAACTTTTACATATATATATATATATATATATATATATATATATATATATATATATATACATTTGGGCGATATTATTTTCAAGGATAAATTCCATGGTAATAATGAAACACCCTTATATAATCCGTCTTAATGAAACACCTTATATATATATATATATATATATATATATATATATATATATATGTGTGTGTGTGTGTGTGTGTGTGTGTGTGTGTGTGTGTGTGTGTGTGTGTGAAAAGTATATAAATATAAATAAATATAAGTATGTATATTTATATATTATATGCGCGGTACTTATTAGAAAGCGCTCAATATCAGAGATAGAGCTAACATATTTGGTTGGATAGATGTGAGTTTGTGATATACGGTCACAAACTCACATCTATCCAACCAAATATATATATATATATATATATATATATATATATATATATATATATATATATTCGTATTTTTGGGGTGCCTGTATGTATTTATGTAAGATAAGCCATTCTCATTTAAAACATGTAATACATCTAATTACCAAACCATAACATTATATATCTTTGGATTTTAAATGAAAATACCCTATGAGTGAATACGACGTAGGAAGATCAATTTTAGAAAACCTTGTAGTATGCATGTTTCCCTGAAAGTCTGTATTTTAAACCGGGCTCGAACATCAGCTTCCAGAACCAATCGGCAATCAGTAAATATTTCCGCCATCTTGTACAAATTCGGTTTGGTTTGATGAACACGCGTTTCTTTTTTTTTTTTTTTTTTTGTTTCCCCATTGCTAAATTGAACGCTATGCGAATGTAGCTTACCAATTAATATACATTTTATGAAGCCACATTTGCCTGTCTACTTGTGGGATGCATTCTGAGAAACGGTCATCAAAACTTTGCGCCCCAATATTGGGTACGTTGCAAGCAGCGCCGTTCTTCATTTCAGTCTGTCAGTGCGCCAGGATGAGGATTTCAAAAGCCCGTTGCTTCCAACATCTAAAGCATACAACGAGATGAGTCATAGGATTGGCGCAAACACTTCAAAGCATTTCGCACATCACAATTTGGAATTTCTTGGCGTCAACACAAATTTTCTGGCCAGTATTTTAGGCACTAGCTTCGTTTCTCTCAGCACAAGAATCCATCATGCCTGAAAAGCAGCCACTTAACTACCGCCAAAGGCCGGAAATATGAAATATTCCCACCTTATAATCAAATCCATGGATGAATTGATATATATATATATATATATATATATTTATATATATATATATTGTAAATATGTATATAGCGTAAATATGTTTGAAAAGAATAACACAACGTATCAACGATTGCGCATTTTAGAAAAAAGATAGGAGGCAAAATCGTTTATTCCCGTAGAAATACATTATATAGGTATCGTCACTATTTCTCAAAATGAATTCATAAAAATGAAAAGGTTTTTTTGAAGCTTTCATTTTAGCTTTAACTGACATCTAAAGAAGTAAATTTATTATTCCCAGTGAACAAAATATTCTGGTGCAAGAGAAAAAGAAATGATATTAATTGGAAACATATTAGTTGTATTTCATCGCAATGTGATACCCTCTATTTAAAATAAATAAAATATACTTTTCTGAAAAATTATTTGAGCAAAAAAAAATTTGAAGTATAATTAATCTGATTTGAAACAAATATTATTAACTTAAAAATAAAACAGAAATGTATCTTTAAAATAACAGTAACTGTGTTTTTAACAGATAGGTGCCATCTTTTACGTGATTGACGAAGCGATGACTGATTGATTGTTGTTCTACGGAGACTTTATCTGTAAAACATGACGTGAGCTCCATTTTATATAATTTTTAAGTACTTAGTAATCTTAAAAATATTGGAAAATGTATTCCGTAATATAATTTTAATAGTGTTTTTATGTAATTCAACGCTCTTATTTTCTATCGTGTATGGTAATCCATACATTAAAAATGGGCACATTACATAATAGTTTGTACATATAGGAAATTTAAAATTATATTAAAAATCTTGGTGCAAAATGATTTGAATTTAGCTTTCGATTTTTGATTAGTAAATCTAATTTTTACTTAATAATAATATCACATAACGCAATTAAATAGTGTAGAATAAAATATATTTAAAATATTTTAAAATTATTATAGTAAATTATTAAAATTACAACATGAAAACAATTTCTGAAAAATTCATTATTCATCGATTTTTTTTCTTAAGACAACATTGACTTTGTTAATTGTTATATATAAAGGCAATTAAAAGCTTTTCTACTTAAATAATATCAGTTTTATTCCATTTTTTTATTTTGCGATTCGGTGCTGATTTTCAGGAAATGAGTAACAGTTTGAAAAAAAATAAAATGATTATTTGCATTCTCCAAGTACTTATCCTTTTAACTGGTGAAACAAATTTTGCGATTGAAAATTAACTTCTTGAAATTTCAAGAAATTAACTAAGTGGAATGGAATTGAGTAACATATGTAAAACAAATTTAACAAGATTTTCTAAAAACAAAATTTGCAAATAATTTCAGTGACTTATGAAAAATTCCTGAAATTAATTCAATACTTAAATGCGGCGATCAATTTTAAGTTCTTCTCTAGTTTATTGATGCCTATCGTATCTACACTTCCCTAGCGATGACCAAACCAAGACTCCTCCACATGGGCTAGCTTAACTGCCGCCCGATATGGCGGCTTTTAAACTAGTTTATAATAAAAACGTGCACAGTATTTTGGATTCAAAAGGAAAATAAGATTCACCCACCTCCCATGAACTATGAAAGCAACGATAATGGATACCATATTATATATATATATATTATATATATATATATATATATATATATATATTAAAAAGAAGAGATGAGAGGTGCCGCAAAACGTTTTTGGTTGTAAAACCAAAGCGTTTATACTCTCTTCTCTTCTTTTTAATATACTTTTTCTCTCGTTGGAACCACTACATTATATTTCTTTTATATATATATATATATATATATATATATATATATATATATATATATATATATATATATATAATAACTTCGCATCATCTAGACGCCCTGAATCTGAGCACAACGAAAAACTTTCCTATGAATGAGCGTGAATCATTGAAATCGGTCTGGTGGCAGCGGAGGAGTTGCTTGGAAACCAACACGCACAAACACACGCACATACACTGTACTTTATATATATATATATATATATATATATATATATATATATATATATATATGATTAATCATAAAAACATTCAGTAAACTTATATGTTTTCATTTTCTTATATATTCCTGTGCAGTTTCTTGCAACCATTTCTCCACAAGCAAGTTATTTCGGCAACTAACACACTAGGGTTTATTGAGTGCTACAGTATATGAGAAAAATATATTAAGGAGAGAGATCGATAAAATAACGATAATTAAGACGACAAAAGAAAGCAATTGACATTGAAAAAAAATGTTGACATGCGAGAAGTGCGATAGAATAAATTACCAGCATATAACTTACGGTCACATCTATCAATTTCAACGGTAAAATAATGAGACATTTCCGCCAATCTTGTACTGCGTTTAAAGTCATTCGATTTAGCTACCGTATAGGAAAGTTCATCAGAAAAATTACCATGAAATTATTTCTATACAAAGACTCGATTTAATTAACTGAGAAGGAAATCGTAGCTTGAGACACATTTTGAATGTGACTGAAAACTCTATGATGGGCTGATTCACACATTGTGAGGGAAATTGGGTTGACGGAACTTTTCGGAGGTCGTCAATGGTGGTGTGAGCACAAAGTCAAAATTCAGCATGGTCGAAGGTTTCATCGATTTATTCATTTTCGAAAGATTATCAACACGTTGAATATTATTTAGTGTAAGATTTTAGGGAGCCTGGTGGAGATAATAATATCTATAGTGACACATATCTTACTAATTTTCCCATAGCTAGTTGGTAATAAGATAGATTCATGACATTCCCAAGGTTATTTGCGAGTAAGTGACTATAACGTAACTAATGCGAACTTGAACCCGGCTCTCCAATTGCAAATTTCTGGTATTTATGCATCACACCAGCATCACATCCAAGAATCCACCACCTGGAATTTCCAAGCGGTCTCCCGTATAGGTACTGGCCAGGCTTAAATTTACTTAACTTCGGTGATCGATAAAACGGAAACGAAATGAAAACTTTATGAAAAAATAATGTAAGCACTTTTATGTTCAACAACTGAATCGCAACAAACCTCACCAGTTGATAAGACACCAGATGACCTTATAACATGCATATCTTATATATATATATATATATATATATATATATATATATATATATATATATATATATATATATATATATATATATATATATATATATATATATATATAGTGTAATTATGAAAGCAGTTTCCTTAGAAATCCATACGTAATAATTGAATGGAATCTTTCCCCACTCTTATTTTTTAAATCCTTTCATTTTCTTTTTTCTCTCTTCCACCATTTCTTTTAATTTCTTGTTTCGGGATAAATTTAAAATCCATTTACTTTTGTAAAATTTTGGTCTGAAGAAATGGGCGCTGGATCCCATGGAATAAATTATTACGTACGGATTTCTAAAACTTCGGTGTCATTTTATATATTCAGTGTAACCCGGATATAAGAGAGTTGTCGGGACCAGAGAAGAAGTCTCTTATATCCGGGTTCCTCTTATATCCAGGTTTGGTCTATTTTATATACATTAACACAGGCTCTAATTTGGGACCAGCGAAAATCTCTCTTATTTCCGGGTTTCTCTTATATCCGGGTCTCTTATATCCGGGCTACACTATATATATATATATATATATATATATTTATATGTGTGTGTGTGTGTGTTTGTATTTATAACCTAGTGAATTGCTTATTGAATAGTTCTCAAATATGCCAATCAGGTATTATTAGATTTTTTTTTGATTGAATTATTTGATTTTTTACGGTTTATCAACCTTTTGCAGTGTATTTAAAGCCAGAAAAAATATATTCATTATACATTTATTCGTTCACCTTTTATTGGTGCGACATATAATGTGTACAATTTTCTTACGTTTGTTTTCTCCATATTTGAAAGCAACAGTAATAATCATAAAATCAAGCCCAAGTTTCGTTTATAAAAGCTTTCGTGGGGAAATGCACATCAGAATTAGGAAACCTCAGGAAATAAATAAAGTAAGCATTACGGTTCTATATTTCAAATTCAAATAAATCCTTAATGCTAAAATGCAACAATAATCGAGTCGAAAATTTCCGTTACAGAAATGAAATTAATCACAGAACATTTTCTATTTAAATTTTGCCTTCACTTAATTCCCGGAGAGAGAAAAAAAATCGTAAGCAGTTTTATTTTAACAGGTCTGCACTTCCATAGCGCATATTGCCAATGGATAGGTTTACCGGAAATGTGAAATGCCTATCATGCAGTGAAAGACCAGAATTTCTTTTACTAAACGATGGGTGGTGTATAGGAATGCGCTAAATTTATTTTAACAAAACGATGTTGCTATTCAAAAGGTTTGGGAAGGTCATTCATAGGCTAAGCAACGGGAAGCAAAGAGATGCCATTCCTTCAATCTATTTGTTTGTATGTAGATTCACCAAGACTGTTTCTTACATAACATCCAGAAGCAGAATTGCTTTTGTGAAAAACTTGACTGACAGTGTTTATTTTTATTTTTTTTTGCAGGAAATTATTAAACGGGAAAGAAAAATTCTAATGTCAAGGATATAATTTTTCGTTTTTTTATTCTATGAAGGCTTTTTAAAAATTGGGTCGAGTATCTTGAAATGTTCTTATCACCCCCCCCCCCGCCACCACCACTGATTTTCTGTCTGTTTATCTGTGTTTTACTTCAGTTTGACAGGGGGGTCGTATAACCTTAAAAAGAACTGCAGAATAGATTAAAAATATCTGTAATAGACCAACGAATGTGATATTTATGCTAAGAATTATATCAGAAAGAGTAATACAAAAGGATATATACCTATGTTTTACAGATTATGCAAAAAACATTTGGTAAATTACACATTATATGTCACACTGATAAAAGGTGGACCAATATATGTATAATGAACTCAAGGCAAAATTCCCTGTAAGGTGGATCATTTCACCTTCTGCTATATCTGGTAAAAATCGATTGATTGATTGATTAGTTTTCCACTGCTTATCAACCATTTGCATGTTATTTAATGCCAAAAAATATTTTAATATTTTAAGAAATTTTTGTTTGTTTGTGTGTGGATTCACAAAGACATTTTCTTACATATCATCCAGAAACGAAATTGCTATTGTGAAAAAACTTGACTGACTGTTTATTTTGTTGGAACTACCATGTAACCTATGTAACCATGTAACCTATGTAACCATGTAACCTATGTTATCGTGTAACCTATGTAACCATGTAACCTATGTAACCGTGTAACCTATGTAACCGTGTAACCTATGTAACCAAGTAACCTATGTAACCGTGTAACCTATGTAACCATGTAGCCTATGTAACTATGGCATATTTGGGAAGGACATTTGGGAATGACAGTCTAATTATCCATGACCTATAACGAAAGCTAACTGCCTGTATAAGGTTGGTTTGGTTGTTTTTTTGTTGTTGTTTTTTTGTTGTTGTTTTTTTGTTTCACGGCAAATCAACGTCAGTGGATCATTTAATGCCTACATTTATTTTTCCTGGTATTATTTTTTTTTTGTCAAAAATATATTTCTGGAAATATGTTTTTCCTCAAAATTGTATAATATTATTTTCAAAAACGTATTGCTCGTAGATTTTTTTTTTTTATATTCCTGGCATTAAAATCTATTTTTACACTTTTTATAATGTTTTTTTTTTTACCTCAGTTTCGGGGTTAACTATTTGCCCATAGCTGGGACCTAACAGGTGCAACCATCCAGGATCAGGGTGAACTTAGGAACATCAGCAATTAAGAGGTGGTTCCACGCTTCTCAAAACTTCCTGATCAGAGGTCTTTCTGGTGGACATAGTTCATTGTCTTACCCTGGACGCGGAGGTAGTTTATCGTCATACCCAGGACGGCTGTATACAGTTGGAGAATCAATTCAGTATATATACAAACAATAGAAAGGTTTGTAAGACAAGCATGTATCTGTAATAACAAAAGTAAGCAGGTGGAGGCTTTTCAGAAATCCTTATTCAACTGAGAATAGAAGGTTCGCGTATAGTGTACTTTTACAGTCCCAGTAAACAGAAATAGCTCTCTCATAAAGGAGAGTTATAAAACAATGGGTGACTACTCTTGATTATTTATAACAGTATCATCTAACTCGACTTATTCAACTTATACACGGAGGTTATTGTGAGAGAATTAGAAGTTCTTGTTGCAGTTTTTTGTGGATACGTATGTACTAGTGAGCCAGTCAAAATGACTTGACTAATTTTATAGTCCACCAAGAGAAGGGTTAACCAATCAGAAGACGTAGAATATTCAATCCGTCGTGTATAAAGGCGGCCATTTTTTTATTCTATCCGAATGTCCAGTGCCAGCTTGTCAGGCGAAGAGGAACAGAAGGAATAACTATGCTCTGCTACTTTTACCGGGATATCCACTGCTAACCTGAACAACGCTTTCCTACTGTCTTTAAAATATTCACTGCTAACCTTTGGATTCTATACTTAAAGATGACCGTCATCATGAACAACAGTTCTATCAAGGTCCAGTACTGGTGCTTATAACTTGAACAACGTAAAATATAGAGACGGCATAGTTTCTATAATAGACAGAGAAAGGAAACTGCTAGAACTTCTAGAGAACGTAGTGAAATAAAAAGACAAGAAATGACGTAACATCCTATTGCAAGAAAAGATAATGTGTTATCAAAAGAAAGAGACCGACATGCAACTTACAAATTTGAGTTACCAAAAACAAAGAATTACAACTGTTTACATATCTGGAAAGTATTTGAACAGAGGACAGAATGTGTGATATTTTAATCCGAAGGGTCATTGTTGTAGCGAAATATGCCTTCCAAAACAGGATATTACGAAACAAGAAATTTAAATTTGAAAAATATAAAAGAGTAATGGATTTTTACGTAATATCAGCCGTCCTTTATGGCTGTGAATGCCAGACAATCTTCCTCACAGAGAAAAAAAATGAGACCTCAAGCAACAGAAATGAAGTTCTACAGGAGGATGCAGAATATACCGTGCACCGAACATGTTAGCAACGATGAAGTTTTAGAGAAAACATGGCGAGCAATAACTGAATTATAATAAATATGTACTAATCGAGACATACTCATGAACACCGGAACGAGAACAATGCAAACTAATATATTTAATAAACGGTTTAGTATGGATTTCTCCGATCGACAAATATCTGATGTGTCCCGAAACGTTGTGGTTTGTTTCGGTTTGTTTTACGGCATATCAACCTCAATGGTTTATTTAAAAGCGACAGAATTGTTATTGCTGGTAATATTTTTTATCTATCTATCTGTCTATCTATCTATCTCAATATATATTGGTTTTGTTTGTTTTACGGCATATCAACCTCAACGGGTTATTTAATGCCAACAAAATGTCATTGCTAGTAATATTTTTTATTAATCTATCTATCTATCTATCTATCTATCTATCTCAACATGTATTAGTTTGGTTTCTTTTGTTTTACGGCATATCAACCTCAATGGGTTATTTAATGCCGACAAGATTCTTATTGCTGTAATATTTTTTCCAAAAATCTATTGCTGGTAATATTTATTTTTCATTTTTTATCTATCTATCTATCTATCTATCTATCTATCTATCTATATATCTCAACATGTATTAGTTTGGTTTCTTTTGTTTTACGGCATATCAACCTCAATGGGTTATTTAATGCCGACAAGATTCTTATTGCTGTAATATTTTTTCCAAAAATCTATTGCTGGTAATATTTATTTTTCATTTTTTATCTATCTATCTATCTATCTATCTATCTATCTATCTATCTATCTCAGTATATATTGGTATTGTTTGTTTTACGGCATATCAACCTCAATGGTTTATTTAAAGCCGACAAAATTTTTATTACTGCTAATATTTTTTTTCAAACATGTATTGCTAGTAATATTTTTCCTTCAAAAAATCAATTTCTCTATTAAATATATTTTTTCAAAAAAAGCATTGCTGGTACTTTTTTTTTGATTTCCCTATTGCTGGTAATAATTTTTCTTTACAAAGTATTCCTGTATTACTTATTTTTGCACTTTCATAGTGTTTTGACACCCAATTTGGGAGTTAACTATTTGCCCATAGTTGGGACCCTAACAGGTACTACCACCCAGGGTCAGGATGGACCTGGAAACACCAGCAATTAAGAGGTGATTCTTCTCTCCTCCAAAATCTTCTGATCAGAGGCCTTGCACTTGGACTTAGTTTATCGTCTTACTCCTGACGCGAGTGTAGCTTATCCTCATACCTCGGGCGGGAAACTTTGTGATGAGAACAACAAGGGTAGCATTTCCGAAGGAAGGACGTGAACACTTATATAATCATGACAGACATACCTTGAAGACTGCGTTCACACATGAAAGAGAATATCGCCACTTTTATACAAACACACACACACACACACACATATATATATATATATATATATATATATATAATATCGCAGATATAGTGCTGATGTTAATAAAACAGTGTTCGATGTAATTATCCCTCATAATACCATAATAAGCATCTAATGTTTGCGTTAAGCACGAAACTCCGAGATGTGCTAGCGGTGAGGGACGATATAAATATTTATTAAAATTATCATAATATTTTTATTATAATAGGTTATAATAAAAAGATTATACATCGCTACAGAAAAGCTTTCTTGTTTCTATACTATAATTGCACTTCCTCGGGCGATGGTAGATAATTAACTACATTTTATCTACCATCGCCTGAGGAAGTGCAATCATAGTTTTGAAACAAGAAAACTTTTGCGTATGATGTAAAATGCTTTTGTTATAATCTATAATAATAATCAACTTATTTTGAGCCCTTTTTTTAAAAAGTAAATGCTATGAACTGTGGATTTTTACTCCATCTGTTATTTATCTTATTTGGATATTCATTAATATATCTATCTATCTATCTGTATATATATATATATATATATATATATATACGTACACACACGCATATATAATGCGTGTGTGTGTCCGTGTCTATGTGCGTGTCTATAAGTACACGCGCGTATGTGTTGTGGTGTCTTCCTTCTATTAAATCTATTATGGACTCTTCCACTTACTATAATGTAGTAGGAAAGAAAGCGGTGAGAGCAGTGTCATAGCCTGTTCAACTGTTGAACTCATTGCCTTGAGCAGAGAGGTACTCGGACGAAGCTTTTCCGAAGGGCAAAATTTGTCTGGGGACGTAGACAGACCCTAACCCGTTTATGCGGGTTCTAAGGAAATATTTTGGGCCGGGCCTACGGGCTCGGAGAACCCACGGTAAACTCGACCTTTTACCACATACAACCCTAGTGGCAGGGGGTGGGGGCTGTTAAATATTAACTGTGATATAGAATGTTCTTCCGAGGCTGTGATTGTTGCAGCTCTTGTCCTTGGGCAGAGAGGAACCCGAACGAGGTTGTCCGAAGGCCAGAGTTTCGTCCGAGGATGTAGACAGACCCGAACCCGGTTATGGGGATTCTACGGGGATTTTGGGGGTTGAGCCTACGGGCTCGGTGAACAATGTTAGACTCTGCCTTGTACCACATATATCCCACCTGTGGGGGCTGTTAAATATTAACAGTGATATATACTGTTCTTCCGAGGCTGTGATTGTTGCAGCTCCTGTCCTTGGGCAGAGAGGAACCCGAACGAGGCTGTCCGAAGACCAGAGTTCGTTCGAGGATGTAGACAGACCCGAACCCGGTTATGGGGATTCTACGAGGACTTTTTTGGCTGAGCCTACGGGCTCGTTGAACCATGTTAAACTCGGCTTTGTACCACATATATCCCACCTGTGGGGGCTGTTAAATATTAACAGTGATATAGACTGTTCTTCCGAGGCTGTGATTGTTGCAGCTCCTGTCCTTGGGCAGAGAGGAACCCGAACGAGGCTGTCCGAAAGCCAGAGTTTCGTTCGAGGATGTAGACAGACCCGAACCCGGTTATGGGGATTCTACGGGGATTTTTTTGGCTGAGCCTACGGGCTCGGTGAACCATGTTAAACTCGGCCTTGTACCACATATATCTCACCTGTGGGGGCTGTTAAATATTAACTGTGATATATACTGTTCTTCCGAGGCTGTGATTGTTGCAGCTCTTGTCCTTGGGCAGAGAGGAACCCGAACGAGGCTGTCCGAAGACCAGAGTTTCGTCCGAGGATGTAGACAGACCCGAACCCGGTTATGGGGATTCTACGGGGATTTTTTTGGCCGAGCCTACGGGCTCGGTGAACCATGTTAAACTCGGCCTTGTACCACATATATCTCAGCTGTGGGGGCTGTTAAATAATAACAGTGATATAGACTGAAGGCTGGTCAACCGACACACATTCCCAACTCATGTAACACACTTCTGTACTTTACTGTTCAATACACTATTTATCCGCAAACTCTTTCCTCTGTTACTCTTTAACCAATTACTTGACCACAATAGTATGTATGTGTGTGTGTGTGTGTTCTGTTCACCTTAACACATAGGCATATCAACCAGTATGGGTTATTTCATACCGAAATCTAAATATTTTAGCACAATTTTATGGTTTGAATGAAATATATTTTGGACGTAAGTTTATATATTCAACCACAGATGAAATCTACTGTTGATCATGTTTTTGTTTTTGTTTTTTAATTTCTATTATATAAGAGTTTATTGATAGCATTTCACTATTTTTATGATTTCATAGTGAGTTATTTTTGTATAGATTTCATTAACTTTACACAATTGGTAACCTAACAGGGACTAGCATGATAAACCTGGGAAGAACAGTAATTAAGAGGTCGTTCTGCGTCACTCAAAACGTTCAATCTCCCGATCAGAGACCTTCTTTCCGGATCTAGTTTATCGGTATACCCAGGACTAGAGATCTACATTGGTATCACTTTTGGGGCGGTGTCACTAGTAAGCGTGATCGCCTTGTCTTGGACGTTGGCTTAGACATTGAACACTTTTGGGTGGGGGCGTGTTCTTGACACCAGAACATCTTAAAAGGCCATCGTTGTACCTCAACAGAGCAACACATAACAAATGTCCGTCGCACGCTTCTACACAAGCATTCCCCCGTCGGATCACTGACTAGCGGACTATATCAAATACTCCCACAAGGTGCCGTATGGTCTTGCAGACCCGTATGACACGTCGATGAAGCGTTTCTGCATTATTAATATCTGCTGCATAAATCAATTGTTCAAGGTGTGCTCACAGACAAAAATCCAAATCATTAAGTTTGTGCGAATATACAGGCCATGGAATCGGTCCTCCCCTACCTATCCATCTTTCATGCTAGATGCCAGCAAGTGCATCGCGAACAATGTGATTAAAATGTGCTGGGCGCCCATCATTCATGAACCACGTCATCGTATTATACTATTTACATTATTCGGACTATTGTCCTCATTTTGTCGCCGTATATTCAGGTGGTTGGAATGTCGAACTGGACCCTTTATTTCGCTCACTGGGATAGACTGTTCTAGTTCCACATGCCATGTTTAATGTATGTAAATTATCAGTTATTTTCTGTTAATTCCCCTCTCCAAGATCTCCATTGCCTAAACCTGGTATTGAACTCACACTCTTTGTGTCCTATCACTGGATCTAACTAACGCATTTATTCACGCTTCCATATGTCATTGAGGGCATCTGTATCATCGTATTTCCTCTAGTAGATCTGGATGTTCGAAATAAAGTCCTTGGAAGAACATATGAACCTACCAGACAGTCACCTATAATTCTAGCTCACATATTAATCTTAGACTGATGCTAGTGTCTATGCTGTATTGTACTGTGTAGATTGCGAAACTTCCACTTTTGATGGGTGTGTAAATTTGTTATTTCATCTCTTACAAATGTTGTCTCATCCTTAAACAAGACTGAAGAGGTAAGAAATAGGTCGGCAGATTGTACAATAAAACATCGGTAAATGTTCTCCTGTGGCGAGTGATCAGGAGGGAAAGACCCTGCACACGTTGCAAATGATATGGTTAGAGGAGCTTCACTTGAAATACCCTTCACGCGGTATTATGAGATGCATGAACTGCAAGGGCCACCTGATGTGTGCTGATACCTGGATCGTTTTTGTGGAATGTGTTCTTCATGGTCAGGCGTACGAGCGGATCTTGGTCTTTCTCGATCTACAGTTTGTCGTGTCAAAGATCCTGTATCATTAACGCGGCGATAGACCTCATGAAAAGTTTCGTCCTTCAGTCCGATGAAGTGCTAAAATACAATATCATTTTTCAAATGATGGTCTACAAAATACTTTAGGCCTACATAAGCAGCCTTCCTTTTTAAATTTTAGTTTCCAGGTCCAAATGTGTCTGCCAGTTTGTGAAGTTTTACCAAATTTTGTATTGGAGGCACGCTGCACAGTCTTGGATGACTGTCTGCAAGCATAATCCAAGATGCAAAATGACATCTCTTTGGAAGTTAATGTCATGGCTCAACCTGAAAACAAGTATTCATTATAGTCAGTCGTCCAAACAGATCGCGGTCTTCCTCGATCTATGGTTTGTGGTACCATGGGTCCTGCATCAGCAGCGCTGCGATAAATCACATGAAAAGTTTCGTCCTTTAGTCCGATTAAGTCCTAAAATACAAGAAAATTTTTCAAATTTTTCACAGATTCTCCATATATATATATATATATATATATATATATATATATATATATATATATATATACACACCGCCTTTCGTATGTTGAGCACTTTGCAAGAAAGCGAATTTTTCGGCTGCTGCTATTAACGCTAAAAGTTCTTCGCTATGAATTGAGCACTCTGGTACAGGCAATATAAATATTAAAAATTCCCCTTCCCTTCTCATGAAAAAGAAATCGGAAAGAATAACTCAAGGATTAAAAAATACATTTAGTTTGTGAGTGGGAGACGAATGTGAGGGGTAACAGAAAGTTCTAGAGAAGGGTAACAGACGAGAGAAGATCAGGAAGGCCTAAAAGTTGGGGATTAAAATTTAATAGAGACAAATTCAAAAGAGAAGTCAGTTAAAAGTGTGATACAAATAAAGTTGAATTATTTTCCGACGCATAATTTATTCTTAAATCTCTGACCTAAATTAATTTAAAAACTGACACCGGAAATGGGTTTATACATTTGTAGTGACATTACGCACAATAATCTAAACTTAAAAATCAGAAGAAGAGACAGAGAGATAATAGAAAAGAAAAGAAAAGAAAAACAAGGGGAAAGATGGCTGGAGGGGTGCGGCTACTAAAACCGAAAAGAGCAATCAAGAAAATTTGACAAAAGTAATAACACCTACAGGTTACAAATTTAATATAAACACGCACACACACACATACACACGCAAACACACACACACACACATATATATATATTTACACACACACATATATATATATATATATAAGCAAGTGTAAATGGATATAAATCCGACAGAATGAAGAAATTTTGAAAAAACAAACAAAAATCCTTAAATGTAGTTAAATGAAAGAAATGTCGACGTCTGACGTTTCAGTTTATTAAACCTTTTCAAGACAATATTCATCAAAATACAATTCAGTTCAATATGACAAATACGATGGACATAAAAACACAAGTCTTATTCCGAACAGATAACTGAAAATTTAAGGATTTTTGTTTGTTTTTTCAAAATTTCTTCATATATATATATATATATATATATATATATATATATATATATTGAACAATAAAAAACATATAAAAAAATTAAAATCTTCATACACACTAGGTTGTAGATTAATATTCTTTCGTTTTTTTTTATTATTTCATTTAGATTCCTCGACTAGTTTCAGCCAAAATCAAATTACAATAGACTGACCTCTTTTCCTCTATCTCTTTATCCCATCTTCTTGTTAAATAAGTTTAAAAAGTAAAAGACTATGATAAAAGTATCGTTAGTAACGCTATTCACGTTGCGTAAACGCGTACAGCCATAATCGACCGAACGATAAACAGCTAAATATTTTATATACGTAAACAATGGAAATAATGCATATGTTTGTATTTTATAATACGATGCTAATATGTTAATATTACATGCATTATTATTGGATACACTTAAGTAAAACATGAGTTTTCTCAAAATCAGGTTTATTTTAAATACAGCTTTATTTTGGGCTACAGTATATGTTTATATAGTTTAGTCAACAGCTTAACCAGGGCCAGCAGTGCATACGCTAATTTCATATCTCGTGTATGATGCTACCCTCTTAAAATTAGCTACAAAATTAGGTCTTCCAATGTCGCATGATACGTGAGTATATACGATATATGCGTGTGTGTAAAAATTCAGATATAAATAGAATATATTTGTAAAACTTCAGTTATGAATACAATATTTCTGTTAAAAGACAGTATGAATAAGGAAGAAGTGAAATCTTTTATCTACCGAGGCGTTTCGTCTGAAAGACTTAATCAAGGTAAATGTGAGGATTAAAAAGTTTTAAAAATTGTATATATTATAAATTCAAATTAATAACAACAACAAAAATATTCCTTTTTTTTTCCGTATTTTCCGGGTTTTTTTCTTTTTTTTGTCTTTCTTTTGGAAATGGCATTTCTTTCTTCCTTAACCCAAGAACTCTAACCATGGGTATATAGTACCCAGTGCATATTTTCCTATTTTTAATTACAATTTTAGTACCTGGGTAATTACCGAAATAACATGTTTCTCAGTTCCTATTAATGTTAACTCAAAGTACAAAATTTGAAGTGCCTGCATGTAAAATATTTCAAATAAAGATTTATGTTTAATATTTTTGGGGGATATTTTCAAAATTGGGTATGATAAACCCGTGGTTAGTAGTGGTGTAACTTTAATTGATGCTTAGTGTTTTAGGTTTAAGATTTGACGGATGTTCTACGGCATATCAGCTCAACTGGAATTTAAGAACGGTCTAAAATATTCCTAAAATTAAATGTAGGGAACTATGGAATGATGCAAACGTAAGTGGACAAAGTTCGTTAGAAAGACAGCCATGGGTACTGAACAGTTTTGCGTTATCATTCTTTCTATGTGGTAGTAAAACCTGGACAATTACTTCAAAAATGATGAGACGTGAAGCAAGAGTAATATGCTTTTACAGAAGGATGCTGACGATACCATGGACGGATCATGTGAATAAGGATGAAGTTTTAGAGAACATTGAAACAAAAAAGAAAATTATACTTTCTAAAAGAGACAGTTAAAATATCTATGGCACATAATGAGGAAAGAGGGCTTGGAATATCTGAAACTTACGGAACAGAATGATTTCAAGACTGACAAATGGAAACAGCCCATAACTTACCTGCTGAGCTTCAGTAAAACAATGGCTGAATAAAATTTAGAGGAAATATCTAAAAGTCAAATTTATTAAGATCTACAAACGAAAGGAAATTGTAGAGAGCCATAATTGCCTACGTCCTGTAGAAACACGGCGCGTAAATATATTAATCATATGTTTTCATAATGATGGATGAGAAAGTATCATATTGCTGCATATTAATAATGACACATTAGAGATTAATGAAATGCTGCCCGATCTGAATAATTTAAAACGAGTATTTCATAGCACTTTACCAATTTACCCGACATAAGATGCTAGAGAAGGCAAATATTTTTCCAGCAGGACTTGTCTCAAGTATGAAATTAGAAGAAGATTGAAAATCCTTCAAAAATTTTTTTTTTTCAGACAAGAGTAAGAAACTAGCTAATGATGAGGATTAAAAGAATGTTGGGAATATATTTTGGTTGAAGAATATTTTTTTTCAAAACCGCTTTTAAATTTAATCGCTAAAATAAAGCAGCACTTTTATGCTAATTTTCTTGGAAGATTTCGAAAGGATATTAATTTGTCCAGAAACAATATACAATATCCATTATTTCTAATATGTTGAATATGTTCCAGTACATTATCATGATGCGTAAAAAGATTTGTTTTACGCGCTCAAATTTAATAAGAGCTGAAAATTTTGCCACCTGGCCATTGTTAGGAGTTGAGGAGAACTGATAGATTGTTCATTCCCTTTCACCAGACGCTATTTCATTTTTTCATTCTATCTATCTATCTATCTATCTATCTATCTATCTATCTATCTATCTATCTATCTATCTATTCTTCTCCACTAGTGATGAGTTAAATAGTAACGCTTTTATCACTAAAATCATTATTATTTCAAATGCTTACAAGTTATTCAGATTTAGGCATTAAATAACATAGATATTGATATGCCTCTAAGGGAAAACAACCAACATTCTTTCTATCTATCTATCTCAGGCTGTTCACATCTATATAGCTGTGTATATATTATTCCCTAACCAACTTTCTATCTATCTATCTATCTATCTATCTATCTATCTATCTATCTATCTATCTATTTTTCTCCCCCAGCTGTGGGTTAATTAGTAATACTTGGATCACTTAAATCTTTATTTTATCTCAAATAAATGCTTACAAATTATTCAGATTTAAGCGTTGAATAGCATATAGATACTGTGACGTCGTCCCCCGTTCGCAGCGTCGACTGTGTCGTTCGATCCCGGTCGCGGCACCAATTGTGACGTCACGTGCTCCCCAGGCTCTGATATCCTGGTCACGGACAGCACCAACTGTGACGTCTTCGCCGCGGCGTCAGCTGTTCGCTCCTCGCTGCTCCAAACGTGACGTTCTAACCCTTTGGTTAGATTGATACCAACCTCGCCGTTCCCAACCCGCTTCCAACGCCTGGTTACCAGGGTAACTGCACTGATCTCCAGTCTGCCTACCCACGTTGTGAATTGATCTTAGACAGACGAGATCAAACAGGGGTTGGGGCCGTAATGCAAGTTGAGTCCAACGGGGGTGATAACACACAATTATGTATAAAAGAAAATAAAATAAAAACTCACAAGGTCCAACGTATCAAAGAAAAAGGTAACAAACTTTTTATGTCTATTTGCTCGGTACATAGGACTAAGTCTACTTCCCAACCCGTTCTGTGGATTGTGGCACGACGCTTTTACTAGGCAACTTTAAGGCTTCAAGTTGTCTGCTCTCTAAGAAATTTGTGTTTCGGTGTATCTTTGGACGAAAGTCGAAAAAAACTTATTTCTGTGTTCTTGATTCTAAGTCGCTCTTCAAACTACTTGTTCTTGGTTGAAGAAGAGTCCAGAAGTGTGCGTGAATATTGGTCAGCTATCTTGACGCGGTTTCAACACTGGGCGCTCATCTCTGCTTGTCGTCCACGGCTGAACTCTTTCGCCGTCCGCGGCTGAACTTCTCTCCAGAGTCTGACTTACTAGTCACTCATCTCCGCCGTCGGTGCGCGAACTAACTTCTTCTCTTCGGCTTGGGTCGGACGAACTTCTTCACTTAGGCCAAACGAACTGGCCTCTCCTGCCCGCAAATTGGGCGACCGAACTCGGGCCGCCGTCCGCGGTTCCACTCCGCTTGCCGTCCGCGGTTCCACTCAGCTTGCCATCCGCGGCTGAAACTCTCATTTCTGTCAGGTTGGGGTCTCGCTTTTATTGACGCCGTCAAAACTGGGTTGGGTCTGTCGGCACCAGGGTTTCTTCGATAATTCTAAATACGTATCCACCCTTCTTATTTCTGGTTAGGGATTTTTCATTCTTTTCCATTTTCGGTAACTCACTCTCACTCCCTTACTGTGCCTCTGAGGGGCGTGTACCCGCTTCCCCGCTTCTTCGTATCGGCTCCTTACACTTACACTCCTGACAGGGACGTCGACCGATTCTCCTCGTGCGTCACGTGACCGCTCTCGGACAATGAGGTCCTGGTTGGGTATCTTTCCTCCTCCTTCGTGTGTCATGTGATCTTATTTAGCCAATGACGTCTTTAGTCGGGCGTGGACAGTCCGTGGCATTGTTTTGGGAAAGAAATACCTTGCTTAAAAAAACAAAAATATTAATTTAAATCGCCCTTATCATGAGCGACTGAGGTGACACTCTCGGTTTTTAACACGTGGTATTTGTCAAGCAGTTTATCGCTAATTGGATATGATCTAAAAAAGGAATTTCTCAGACTCGTTGGCGTTTCTGAGACGGAATAAAAATATTTCAATTTTCCCTCCGCTCGAAGGTCTGATAATAAAAATCTTTATTATCTCAAAAAAAATTTCGCCAGCGACAACGCCTTGTGTGGGCTTGTTCTAATTCTGGAGACTGTCTGTGTTTTCGTATTAATTGTTTGTCTTCATATCCTTAGATACACTTCCCCACCCACTTAGACCTTTACTATCATTCCAATGACACACTTCCCACTTGTTACTTATCAATATTTTCAGTGTCCCTAAACTTCGTTTCCCCTTTTCCTCCTTTCTTTCTTTTCTCTTGGGTGACAACCAATTGATAACAAACTTCCATTTTTCGCGGATCCGCGGAAATCGGTCAGATGCTAGACCCGGATATTTTTCGACACCTGCTATCTGTCAGCCGTGTGTGTGTGTGCTCGCCTATGACCTGTTTTCGTATTATTTTTTCTTTCTTTCTTCTTCGTTTTCTCTTTCTTTCTTCCAGATCACTTGAATGTAAAGAAAGAATTATTCTTAAGACCCAAAATATTTTTCGGCCTTAAATAATTATTAAATGCTTGATAAACCGTAAAAAACAAATCATATATCTATGAATACTTCTCTCAGCTCGTCAGATATGCATGGTGCCACTTACTGATATGCCGCTAAAGACAACAACCAACTATCTCAGACTGTTTACATCTATATATCTATCTGTCTACCTATCTCTGTCAGTCTCTCTATCTCACTCTCTCTCTGTCTCTCTGTATATATATATATATATATATATATATATATATATATATATATATATATAACATAAACATGTTATAACATCACTACAAAAATAGCCTTTTTTCAACATTTCTGGTGTCTTCTCTAGTGATGGTGTTGAATAAAAAAGGAAAAAACTCTTTATTCAACACCATCACTTGAGAAGACAGCTTATATATATATATATATATATATATATATGAATTTCAAGAGGATAGAATCCAGGAAGATCTCAAAGTCCAGGACAGAGTAAGAATATAATAAAAAGGCTCAAACACTAATATCCCATGGTTATAATTTATTACATAGGAATCGTAATAACGATTCAATTCATCAGCCCTACAAATTCAAAAAGAAATCGGAAAATATAACTCCGGTTAAAAAATACAAAATTTTAGTGAGGTAGCGGGAAACAACTGTGAGAGGGAAATGTATGAAAGCTCTAGAGAGTGGGTGTAATAGAAGAAAGAAGAACAGGAAGTCCTAAAGGTGAAGGTGGGAATTAAAATTTTAAAGACAGGAGTTAAATAACGGTTTAAATGAGTGAGATACAGATAAATATGAACTATTTTTCGATCCATAATTCGCTACCGAATTGCTGAACTAAATTAAAATTAAAAGAAAAAAAAAGACCCCGTGTGTATACATTTTTGGTGATACTACACACAATAAAAAACGATACGATCTAAAAATAAAATCCAGAAAATGAGAGAGAGAGAGAGAGAGAGAGAGAGAGAGATGTGGGGGGCTAAAAACGAAGGGCATTTATAAGAGAACCGATGTGTAATCAAGAAAATTTGACAAAGCAAGTAATATCACCTACAGGTTACAAATTTAACATAAACAGATAAAATTTTACTAATATTTAATCTAGTAAAGACCTACTATTTATATGCCCCAAAACACATGCAGGTACACAACATATATATATATATATATATACACACACACTTATGCATATATATACACACATATGTGCATAAAAACATATCTACAGGCATAAAACCTTAAATACACAGGCATAATATACACTATATATATATATATATATATATATATATATATATATATATATATATATATATATATATATATATATATATATATATATATATATATATATATATAAAAAAAAAAAAAAAAATTAATTTATCGAGTCTGAAAGATACCACAGGACAGCCGTTCCGTCCTATATTCGGGAGTCATCAGCAGGGCTCATCCACTACCAAGAATTGAAACCCCGAAACGTCATACCAACTGTTCCAACGGGCTTCGGTGACAGCGATGTATCAAATCAGACTCATTATAGAGCCGCTCGCTCACATTATCCGTGGTGAAATCAACTGAGATTCTCTCTAACCATTGGACTGTGCCCCTTGGAGCCACGACTACTATCACGAAGCCGCTCAAACTTGAGCATTAGAAGCCGGTTCATACAATGATATACAAATAATAGAAATTATTAGGAGGATTTGATAATTATAATTAAGTAATTCATCGAGTCTGAAAGAAACCTCAACAGATTGCAGAAAGCACTGGACGTGTCAGGGTTTCAATCCTCGGTAGTGGATGCGCACTGCCGATGAGTCCTAAATATAGGATGAAACGGCCGTCCATTATATATATATATATATATATATATTAAGAAATGGACAAAGTCCGACAATTTATTTTATTAAAACATTTTTATGTTTAACGTTCTTTTTTATAGATACAAGTATTTAAGTAAATGCTCTGTTTATAATAAACAGTATTAAATAACATTTACCGGCCTGAATGTCTGAGAAATTTTCGTAGAAAATATTCGTCCTTTGACAGGATTCGAACCTGCATCCTATACGGAACCGTCATTTACGCTGACGTGCCTTACCAATCGGCCACAAAGGAGCGTTCGGTAGGCAAGGTCGAATTTACTACTTATAAACTTCAATCTTCCATGAATCTCGTACATTCATAACTGCTCTGGCGTATCAAATGTAAACAAATGACGTCATATATTTCTATGAAAATTTCTCGGACATTCAGGCCGGTAAATGTTATTTAATACTGTTTATTATAAACAGAGCATTTACTTAAGTACTTGTATCTATAAAAAAAGAACGTTAAACATAAAATGTCATTAAAATATATTTAATATATATATATATATATATATATATATATATATATATATATATATATATATATCCATATATATATAATTTGGGGGATTTATAAACTTAATGCCTCAGTAACAGGCTTTTTTACCAGAAGAGATGAAACGGATATATCCAGGAAAATTCATGGCGCGTGGAAATAGAACAATCTATGCCGGTGGACAAAATCAAGGGTTCAGTTCGAAATACCAATCACCTGAAGAAGGCCGGTGTGTACAACGGCCGAAATGTCGTAGATATAACAACAAAAATGTCTGACCAATGTAAATAGTTACAATACCACATCTCAGAAATATAGACAGATATTCAAGGCATATTTATAGTAAATCATTATTTGATAAAATTTCAACAATGCATACCCGTTTATAGAAACGCTTTTGTTGAGCGACCTGGCGATGGGTCGTACTTTAAATAGTAACGCATCTATTGTGTAGAATTAGTAAGAGAAAAAAAATGAATTAGAGAACAAAGGAGAATCAAGGAATAAGGAAGCCAGCAAGGAAAATGTTTCCTCTTTCATGATCACGATGATATACTAGCCATGTTAATATTCGTTTGTTTGCGAACCTTATCAAATACAAGGGGTCCACACTTTCAGCCTTGTGCCATATTAAGCTACGCTTAGAAAATGTCAGTTCGAGGTCGGGTAATTGATTTTCATGCTTGTCTCGCTACATCAATTACGATTGAGTAGTGAATTCGATCCTCACTGGGTGCTCCAAACTTTCTGCCTTGTGCCACATATAAGCTACGCATAGGAAATCGCCTCAACGTTCTGAAATGATCAGCAATCTTGTCTCTCTAGATCAATTACGACTTAGTAGTGAATTCGATCTTCACTGAGTGCTCCAAACTTTCGGCCTTGTGCCACATATAAGCTACGCATAGGAAATCGTTTCGTTGTGGTGCAATGATCAGCAAGCTTGTCTCTAGATCAGTTACGACGGAGTAGTGAATTCGATCCTCATTGGGTACTTCAAATTTTTCTTTAGTATTTCAAGATATTATCGGGCAATTTTGATAAATATATCTGCTCAAATGAGATGACATTGTTATTTCCGTGTCTGCGTAATTTAGACGAGAATTTATCCATTGCTCCCTGTATGTGTCCACAACATAAAAGATTGATATACTCACAAAATGCCAATTTCTACACAGAGTGAAGCCATCTGCAGAATTACTATTTTATTCACTTATACTTGTCCTTTTCTCTTCATTCTTTTTATTCTTCTCCTAATCCCCCACTTTCTTCTTCTTTATCTTCTTTTTCTTCTCCTCCCCTTTCGTCTTTTTCTTCGTTCCTCTTCTTGATCATTTCATTTCTTCCTCTCCTTCTCATATTGCATCTTCAGCGTTTCTCTTCATATTCATTCTTCTTCTTCTCCTCCTCCTCCACCTTATTCTTCTTCATATTCATTCCACATCTTCTTCTTCCTCATCCGCCACTTTCTTCTTCTTCTTGATCATTTCATTTCTTCTTCCTCTCCCCCTCATCCTGCATCTTTTTCGTTTTTCTTCATATTCATTCATTCTTCTTCTTCTTCTTTGCAACCCCATGCGTAGCAACGATCCATTGCATTATTTCACTAGCCCAATGCGTGTCAGGAGCATTTGCGACCCTCCTGAATCGAAAAGAGAGACATGATCGCCTGCGTAAATGAATACAACGAATCCGACTGGAATTCGAACTCGGCCCTCCGATTTCTCACCCCGAGCCATTATCCATTCGACTACGCGCACATTACCTAAGATTACGTCGCCTTGTATTCCCAAGTATCCGACTATTCAGCATGTAATAATTCCCCTCCTCTAACGTCACATCATTCAGCTTACCCTTCCCGTAATATAACCACTAACCTTACATGATCCACGAACCACGCGCTTTCATTCATTTAGCACTCCCCCCAAACCATAACGCGCTCCACCCAAATTGCAGAGAGATATCACGACCAATTCCTCCCATCGTTATTGCTTTTCAATCAGTCTGAGGCTCTCATACCACAGCCTCTCAAGATATTTATTCGCGAACCCCCACCGTTCCCACCCTCAGCAACAACAAAAAAATAAAATAAAGGTTCATTCAACTAGAGACTTCTTCCATCAAAATAATATTCTCGGCATAGTAATAAAGGCTTCTCTAATTCCACTTGTTTTTCATTCATCCTTCATTCTTTTTTTTTAATTTCATTCATCCTTCATTCTGTCTGAAACATTTTTAACATGTTTACGTATTAAAGGTCATTATTTTTTTTTTCAGTGTAATGCTTTTCCCTCTTTCTTTCCTTAAACCATTCTTTCCTTCGTTTCTTTCTTTCTTTCTTTCTTTCTTTCTTTCTTTCTTTCTTTCTTTCGTTGCTCTTTTCTTTCCTAGTTTTATCTAATTCATTAATTACTTCGTTGCTTAATTTCCAATCGTTCCTTCTTTATTTATTTCTTTCTTTTCATCCATTTTTGTCTATGCTTGAAAATGAAATATGTTTCTCTTTCGTTCCGTCTGAAATGGTCTCTTTTATTTTCTTTATGCTTTAAAAGTCTTCATTTTTTTTTTTTCAATGTAAAGCTTTTCTTTCTTTCTTTACTTTTCTCTCCTTCTTCTTTCCTTCCTTCCTTCCTTCCTTCCTTCCTTCCTTCCTTCATACTTTTCTCCCTTCCTTCCTTCCTTCCTTCCTTCCTTCCTTCCTTCCTTCCTTCCTTCCTTGCTTCATACTTTTCTCCCTGCCTTCCTTCCTTCCTTCCTTCCTTCCTTCCTTCCTTCCTTCCTTTCTTTCCTTGCTTCATACTTTTCTCCTTCCTTCCTTCCTTCCTTCCTTCCTTCCTTCCTTCCTTCCTTCCTTCCTTCCTTCCTTCCTTCCTTCCTTCCTTCCTTCCTTCCTTCCTTCCTTCCTTCCTTCCTTTTCTTGCTTCATACTTTTCTCCCTTCCTTCCTTCCTTCCTTCCTTGCTTCATACTTTTCTCCCTTCCTTCCTTCCTTCCTTCCTTCCTTCCTTTCTTCCTTCCTTGCTTCCTTGCTTCATACTTTTCTCCATTCCTTCCTTCCTTCCTTTCCTTGCTTCATACTTTTCTCCCTTCCTTCCTTCCTTCCTTCCTTCCTTCCTTCCTTCCTTCAACTCTTTCTTTCTTTCTTCCTTTGATTTCCTTCGATGTTTTCCCATCTCGTTTTAATTCATTACTTTCCTTCATTGCGTAAATTTCATTCTTTCTTTCTGTATTTATTTCTTTCATTCATTCACCTTATATATATATTTGAAATCAAAATGCATTTTTCTTTCTGTCTGTCTGAAATTATTTATTTTAATTTCCTTGTACTTCAACAGTCTTCATTTTTTTTTCAATGTAATGCATGTACTTTCTTTATTTCTTTCTCTTTTTTTTGTCTTTCTTTCTTTGTTTTCATTCCAGCTTTTATTTCCTCGTTTTATTTAATTCTTTTTTTTTAAGCTTTATCTCTTTTATTACATTCCTTCCATTCTTTTATTCGTTATTCCTTTCTTTCGTACTTTCTTTCCTCCTTGCTTTTATCTGTTTCCTCTTTTTCTTTCTCTTCTTTCCTTATTTTCTTTTCTTCTTTTCTTTCTTCGCTCATTTCGTTTGCCGTTACATTTATCTCTTTCATTCCTGACTTTCTGTTTTTCCTTCCTTATTTTTACTTCCTTGATAAATATATTCATTTCTTTCTTTCAATGACTCCAGAAAAACAGCATTGAAAATAGATGAAAATGTACAAAAATTTAAAAAAAAGTAATATGTTTCTTTCTTTCTTTCTTTCTTAACATGGAGTGCTTAAAGAAAAGAATGAAAATGAACTATTTTTTTTTTTAAAGCCTTATACATTTTATTTTGTGTTTCTTTTAATTCCTGTATCTTTTTCTGTCTTTGTCAATCTGACCCGGCCGGTGGGTCGGCCTGTTCCGCTCAAAAACAAGAAGAGTGTCAAGATGGCGGTGGCGGCGGCAAAAGGCAGGGGCGGCGGTAGTTGTAGTAAGAGTAGTTGTGAAGAGGGTAGGAGGACGTAAAAAGACAAAGTTGGCACAATTGAGAAAGGGAGATGGATATGAGAGGGTTTTTTTTTGTTTTTTTCCCTTTTTATTCTTTTGTTTTTGTTTTGTTTAGTGGGTTCAGAGTAGGAGTGGAAAAGATGGCGTAGAGGTGGCGCTGGCATTCGCGTCGGTGCCAGTAGTGAAAAAAAAATAATGGTAAAGGCGAATAAGCCAGAATGGGTTCGGCATAAAAGAGTTTGCAATAGAACTGCTTTAGAATGAGCGGCAGGTTAGGATTTGAAAGGAATAAATATGAGGTGAAGATAAGGGACAAATAAAGGATCAGAAATAATGGCTAAAGGATCTGAGATAATAATAATAATAAGAAGAAGAAGAACAACAACTACAATAATAATAATAATAATAGCAACAATAACAATACTAATAACAACATCACAACAATAATAATAATAATAATAACAACAACAACAACAATAATAATATTTGTTGTTGTTGGTCATCATCATCATTATTATTATTACAAAATCTGATAACACTGGTTTACAAAGAAATTGAGGCAAGTATATAAAAAAAAAACAACATTTGATTGAATCTAAATTTCGAGTCCTGTTTTCAGGTAGGAAACCCGTTTTACACATCACCACTTTTTGATATATATATATATATATATATATATATATATATATATATATATATATAGGTGCGATGAGAACGAAAGTAATATATAAATTCTAACGTTCACAGCATTAGTCCAAAAAGAGAGCTGCATACCGATAGTAGAGCAATAATTATTTATTTATTATAATTTTATCATATAGACAAAACCATTTTACTCACTACAAAGATGCAACTTCGTTTCAGTGCATTTCAACTACACTTCGACAGGTGTAGTTTTCGGTTCTCACCCGTCGAATCTAAATGATAAAATTAAAATTATATATATATATATATATATATATATATATATATATATATATATACCCTTGTACAAATTAATTGAAACAAAGCGAATAATTTCGTTATTATTTACATTTTTCCGTATTTTTCCAGTAATACATGACCCAGTGAATATGTTAGTACTTCATATGACCATTCCACGAAATCGTTCCTTGCAGATTGACCACAGATTCTCGATTGGATTTAAAGCTAGTCGATAGTACTTTGATTTGCTCACTGGTTAGGCGTGTCATCGTGTTCGTACAGCGTTACAATTTTCGTAGAGTTCATTGGAGTAACGTCCATCGGAGACAATGGCCCTAGGACAACTGATCGGCAGTCGAAGAAATAATGTCTGGGCGTGATAAAAACCTGATGCAATCACGGATGAAGCAATATTTTCAAGGCCAAACAAATTTCAGCATACACCCTGAAAATAGATTCATATTACTGCACACCACAGCAATTGAACTTATTTGAGGAAAAAATAGAAATCGATTGTCACACTAGTGGGTCTAAGACTGACCGTAAGGTGAAAGAAAAGACACTAAAGAGGTTATTTCAATTAATTTGCACATAGGTGTATATGTATACATGTAATTAATTGTATACCTGTGCATACATTCAAAGCTACCAGGTGTGTCTTATTTAGTACATTGTGTAATTTTCAAAAAGAAAAAAATGATAATTTATGAATTGTCTTCTTTAAAAAAAAGATAGAAATTTATGTAATGGTCGCCTTCGGTGGCCTACGCTCGATTATGCACGCTAAGCTTCTTTGCAGTGAAATGAAGTTCTCTTCAAATTCGAATGCCCGATACAAATGGTATATAGGAACAATATTTATTTTGTTTATAAGATTTTTTAGAACTAATATTTATCTCGACAACGCCTTCAGGAACTTCAAAATAACAAGGATGCATTCACCATTCAGTTTAATTTTATTACGTGTGTGGACAGATTTCATGACAGTTGCACAGCGTCGAATATTTAAGGCCTTTTTCTATGTAATATTCTATTTAATGCATGATCTTAGGTCTTTTTGTTTTTGTTTTTGTTCTTCCTCCAAAATGCTCAGCGAAAAACATCATGATGTCATTTCTGACCTCTGGTCTGTGGTTGTAACTGCAGGAGTAATAAGTAAATAATAAAAATAATAATAAGAAGAAGAAGAAGAAGAAGAAGAACAAGAAAAAAAAGAAGAAGAAAGAACAAGAAGAAGAAGAAGAAGAAAGAAGAAAAAGAAGAAGAAGAAGAAAGAAGAAAAAGAAGAATAAGAATAAGAAGAAAAAGAAAGAAGAAAAAGAAGAAGAAAGAACAAGAAGAAAAAGAAGAAAGAATAATAATAAGAAGAACAAGAAAGAAGAAAAAGAAGAAGAAAGAAGAAAAAGAAGAAAGAATAATAAGAAGAACAATAAAGAAGAAAAAGAACAAGAAGAAGAAGAAAGAAGAAAAAAGAAGAAGAAAAAAAGAAGAAAAAAGAACAACAAGAAGAAAGAAAGAAAGAAAGAAAGAAAGAATGAAGAAGAAGAAAAATGAAGAACATGGAAAATCAAAGGAGAAAGTTGGAGAAGCAAACGAATTTTTTTTTTGTCATTTCACCGTATCAATGTGAAAAAAAATCCACGATCAATCACGTGGTTTGCTGAGAGAGAAAAACACAGAGATTACAATAAAACTAAAAGAATAAAAGTGACGAAAGATGGCAATTGAAAATTCATTTAAATATTTGAGATCGTAGTTGACAGGAAAGCAAGAAACCGGAAGAAGGTTCTGCAATCGAGAAATGCTGGAGAAGAAACTAGCGCATCGATCATGTTTACATTGTAACACGAGCAAGCAAAATGGTGCGATCTCGTGACCACAATGTACAGATAAGTTATGACAAAAGTGTAGATAATTTTTGACTTAAGCCGAACCAAAATGTAAATTTTCGATTTCATAATAAAACGAGCCATAAATCAAAGAAATACGTAAATGTTTGAAATGGCACTCCTCTCAGATCTTTTGAATAGGAGTAGCGGTTTAGGATTGTTTTACCGGTTCCTTATAAATTCTTCCCATTCTCTTTGACTCAAAGTAGGCTCTTGCATCTTAGTGGCATTATCGCCGTCCTTGGGGTGAAATGATTAAATAATAAAATAATAAACAGGGTTAATGTCTATCTATCAATATAATGAACAGTGTATTTGTTGTTTTTTTTTTTTCTGTTTTACTCAGGCTGTATTTATTCGACATTAAATAACATACACATTAGGCAATTTCATGTCGGGAGAGTTAGTACAGGCCGACACTATCCAGTACAGAGGAATTTAATATTCGCTTCTCTAGTGTAAAGCGGATCTGTATCAATTTGTTACTAGTGTCACCTTACCTATGTCTATTTTTCGTCCAATGCAAACAGGACCTATGTCTACTGTTTTAAAACTTGAGTAATTGTAACATTAGCAACTCTTTGATTGTGATTTAAATGCACATAAAATGAATAATAAATCATCATCGGCATTAGGGATTCTCGATTTAAAAAAAAAATTAAATTAAATTTTATACATCTCTATCTATAAAAGGCAGGATGTGTGTGTGTGTGTGTGTGTAACGAATGCACGGCTGCAATTTTCGACGGATTTGCACCAAAATTTACATGCACATGCTCCAAGTTAACGGAAAGGCCAACACCGACTTTGCACTTCCCAACTCCCATCGATAGTGAAAATAATAGATTTTTTATGCTTCTACGGCAGTTTTCATGTAGTTTGCGGCCATTTTCTACTGGCCAGAGTGAGAGCCAATACCTGGCTGCCACGAATAGGGAGGAAGATTATATTGACCAGCGTGAGAGCCAACAGCTGACTGACACGAATGTTAACTAGCATGCAAAAAAAATCGATAGCTGCATTCGTCACAAGTGGGAACAATTTAAATCTGCATGTCACTTTAATCCAATTGGCTCATTCGCTTGCTTAAACTCAACCTTGATTCTGATTCCGCAGAACTAGGTTGGGTGTGAAAAAGTATTTGTTGTTAACATTCTTTTTTCATTCGGTTTTTCCAGTTACGAGTCATTTTTTTAAAGCTGATCATTTTGTGTTCATTTTGTTTAGTTCTTTTTTTGTAACAGATTTAATGTTTAGTATAGAGCTTAGAAAAATTTGCAGTGTGAGATAGGCAAGAAGTAAGGCATGTAGCAACATCAGCACGGAAAATGGTAGTCCTTTAAAGGCAAGGAAGGGCAAAAATATTTTAAGTCATGTGATAACGATTGCTGTATGAGTCGTACGATTTTTGAATGAAGCACAGGCAACGCCGGGCCATGCTACTATATATATATATATATATATATATATATATATATATATATATATATATTCTCCATTAAGACATTCATTTCTGTAGTTCACTGCTACCAGCAAGCAGAAAAATTATTTTTATCCTGATGAAGGACAATCTTTAAAGGTAAGGAAGGGTAAAAATAATTTAAGTCAAGTGATAGCGATTGTTGTATGAGTCGTACGGTTTTTGAATCAAGTATGGGCAACGCCGGGCCATGCTGCTTGTTTTTTTAATAAAAATGTTAAGTTGAAAACTGTTACTGTTAGTGCTGGAGTTTCAGATAAGGCCACTGCTTAACTACACCCATAGTAAAGGCCGGCAATACTTAGAGGGATCCCCAGGAAGTTGCTTTCTGACTCTCTCTATATTATAAACGTTTAATATGTCTAACTACTTGTAGGCCTGATGAACCGGATCGCGATCGCGATGTCATAAACAAAAACCGTGCAATACAATCATTTTACATTCCCACTCCGTACTGGCATTGAGCTCCACATGGATTCCATCCTCCTGGAAGTACATAAGTACATACATACATACATATATATATATATATATATATATATATATATATATATATATATATATATATGTGTGTGTGTGTGTGTGTGTGTGTGTGTGTGTGTGTGTGTCTGTATAATATTAGTGTCTATATATATACATATATTTATACACGTTTCATTAAATAATATAGACAAGTGTTGTCTATTTATTTTATGTAAAATTTGTTCGTAACATCTGATAAGTTTGATAACATTATCATTAAACGAAGAAAGAAATTCACAATATTGGTCCATATTTTTTAATATAATCTAAGCTTTCGGCTTACTTAAGCCATTATCAAAGATGTAAATCACAAACATATTAAACAATATACGGACACGACAGTGATGATAGTCTGTCATTGTTTACATAGTTAATCACTAAGCAACGATAAACACACGCATATAAGACGCTAGAAGCGAAAATCGCACCGCATCTCATGACGTCACACATGACTACACGAGAGTGAATTGTAGAATGAAGTAAGGAATGCCGTTGGTATAAACCAATGGCTTCTGTTACCAATTATAGACATTTAAGAATATTTGTAGAGATGCCATAATTGATTTTGTTTAGGTTGGGTTTTAACTGTTTGATGTATAATGCTTCAAGTATTTTTAGTTTTTGTCTATTGTTTTCATGTCGAAGTATAGTTGTGTTTTCGACAAGTATTTTACAGAATTGTGTGTGCGGGCAGGCATGTTGTTTTAAATGCCTAAAAATGTTAGAGTTTTCATTAAAATGTAGTGTCAAGCGTCGTGAAAGCGAGTTTGTGGTGTGACCAACATAAATATTATTTAATTATTTATATAATTATATATATTTATATATATATATATTCAAATAAAAAGAAAGAACAGTAAGTTATGTAATCCGGTGTTCTTATTGATATTTTTATTTTTTATAAAACAGTGCTCACTGTAAATTTACAAAGCATTAATATTATAACTAACTGATTTAAAATATGGTTTCGCTATATACACACACATACATACACACACACACACACACACACACACACACACACACACATATATATATATATATATATATATATATATATATATATATAAATTCCCAAGAGGATAGTATCCAGGTAGAATTCAATGTTCAGAACGGAGTAATAATATAATATAATATGCCCAAACACCAACACTCCATGGTTACAATTTATTACATTGGAACCGCAACACACACACACACACACACACACACATATATATATATATATATATATATATATATATATATATATATATATATATATATTACAAATTAAAGTAGGCGCAACTATTAAAGGATGAACAAATGAACAATTTTCGCGGATTTTTATTTCATTCTGTAAGTTCTGGGTATCTTGGTCCCGTGAACGTAAATTCATGCAAAAGAACTCCCAGTCCCGATCGCTGTTTTATATCTAAGAAGCTGTTATGGTTATAAAAATAAACTACATCCAGCAGCAAGGTGATTGGGAGATTGGAGGTATTGAGGATGGTGGACCCTCCAGTTATGTTCTGTTGTTACCAGGTCCAACCTAACCAACCAAACAAAAATAAAGCTGTGCAAGTATAAAAATATATTTCTATAGAAAAAATACCAACAATATACATAGTACTATATTCGTTTTTGCTTTCTACCGTCCTCGGGAGGAAAGGACGGTAACCATTGACTAAATATCTCAGAAGATTGATAATATTCTACTCAGTTCCCCTCGACCAGCTGTCATATCTGTGGTGACTTCTACATCCACCATAAATAGTGGCTAGTCCATTCCAACAAAACTGATGCTGAAGGCATCTATTTCAGAGACTTCTCTATCTCCTATCAAGTAACCCAGATCATCGGAGAGCATATTCGATTCACGGACACGACGGGGTATCAGGCGAACCTCCACGCTCTCTTACTAACCTCTTGCCTTAATAAATGTGTATCAAAAGATTTACCCGCTCTAGACACGTCAGACCTTTCCCTAATCAGTGTCCAGATTGATACCAAACCTAAGGCCTCGTCTAATCTATCGTTCCATAGAATGATTTTTCGCTATGCGAATGCAGACTGGGACAAACTTCATTCCTATATGATGGTAGCTCCGGCCATAAACATCTTAAACCACACTTCCTTACATATGCTGCCTTTGTCACTGATTGCATTCGTTTTGGAATTGAGTTTTACGCCTCCCAAAAAATTCCAGCATATACAGTCAACCCTGGTTTACACCCGACACCACTGTTTCAGTATCTATCGCAAGGAACGATGTAGTTCTGTTCTCACTTAATTCAGAATCGCCCACAGTCTCTGCGAAAAGTTATAGAAGACGCGAAGTGCAGCTACGCCTAAATAGTCTTGAGCAAGGTTGAAAAGAAGCATACTGGATCACGTGATATATCACAAACCAACTCATGAACAGAGCTAAAGCAGCTGTGCCCACAATTATAAATGACCCCGACGTCATATCTTCCTCGACCGATAAGATGAACATCTTCGTCTCAATCTTTGCCTCTAACTCAAATGTAGATGACAAAGACCGAATTCCTACGTCTCATTGAGCATAATCTCAGTAATATTACTATCACAGCACGGGAAGTCTCCAGATTTATCAAAGTCCTTCACAGTAAGAAAGCCACTGGTCAAGAGAAAATTCCAGAAAATTCCTAATGGACAATTCGGAATTATCACCAAACCTAGCAAAATTATCCAACCGCTGCTTCAAGGAGTTATCCTTCGTAAGTCAATGAAGAGTGTCAAGGGTATGAACGCGGGCGTGCGATCTCCTTCACCTCCCAGTACAGACCCAACAATCTCCTCAGTATCATCAGCAAGCTTTTTGATGTCATAATCAATAAGGTGGTAGGATATCTATAAAAGAACAAACTCTTCAATGACGAGTAGTATCAGTTTCGGTGGGTCCGATCCACTGCTGACGTCCTGAATACCATCAATCGCAGAATAAGTGAGACTTTTAACGACAAACATACTTCGAGGACCATAGCATTAGATGTCTCAAAGCCCTTCGAACAGATGTGGCACAGAAGCTTACTACACAAATGGAATCCCCGGAAAGGTCTTCTCGAACGTAAAATCCTTCCTAACAGGAAGGTAGTTTTCAATGGTCAGATCTCCGGAAGCATAGAGGTTAGCGCAGACGTCACACAGGGTCACTTCTCCGATCAGAATTCTTTCTAATCAAGTATATGATCTGCCTAAGAATATATTCAGAGCACTCGTGACCATCTCTACCGATGATACGACTATATACGGTTGCATGTCTAAAACTGTCGATGGTCAAAGATTGGCGACTGAACAATCATCGGATCACGCGAAAACTACCCAATGGGATGCAAACTAGCTGGTTATATTCAATGCCTGGATAACAAGCTGGTTACATGCCATCATCACCGATCTGACATCGAACTACCACTAATGAGGATGAATGGAGATCCTGTCGGGATATCACCGTGCCTTGAAAGAATTGCGCCTCAAACTTACACCCGACCTCAAGTGGAACTCTTACATATGGTCTATTGCTAAGGACGCAGTTAAAATGATCGGCTCTCTGTACCGCTCTAGTAAGTACCTGAATCCTCCTGTTATCCTCTACCTCTACAAGAGCCAGATCAGGTCGAAAATGGAGTACTATTGTCATATCTGGGAAGGAGATGCCATGGCCTCAATCTCTAGCCTTGATAGAATTCAAAAGCGTCTCTGAGGCATCGTGGGTGACAGATAATTCTCCACCCTTCAACAGTCGGGATATGGTAAACCTCTGGCTGCTCTACCTCTACTTCATGAAAAGTGCTCGGACGAACTACATACCCTGGTCCCGCCAAAGTAAACCTTCAGTGCAAGCTCGTATCATTTTTTGTCTGAACATATCCGTCCTTTTGCTATAATCACAATGTAAGTTCTATTTCAAAGAATAATGTAAACGGTGTGAATTCTTATTTTAAGTCAATAGGAACTGGATAAAAACTTGTACAAATACTAATTTTAGATCGCGCTTTGAAATACTGTTGGGCCTCAAATTCACACCTGACCTCAAATGGAACTCGTACATACGATCCGTTGCTAAGGATGCAGGTTAAATGGTCAGCTCCCTGTACCGCTCCAGACCTGAATTCGCTCGCTATCCTGTACCTTTACAAAAGACAGATCAGGCCGAAAATGAAGTACCGTTGTCATATCTGAGCAGGAGATGCCATGACCTCATTCTCCAACCTTGATAGAGTTCAAAAACGTCTCCGAGCCATTGTGGGTGACGGATTATTCTCCACCCTTCAACCTCTCTCCCACAGGCGGGGATGTGGCAAACTGATCTACCGCTACTTCCATGAAAATTGCTTGGACGAACTACATTCCCTGGCCCCCGCCAAGTAACACCTTCACGACATTCCCCTTACATATAGCAAACCACCCATATTCCCTTCATATTCAATCAGTGAAAAGTAAGTTCCACTCGAGCAGCTTTTTCCTTGTTTAAAATTTTGTTTCTCTTAGTTTGAGCTTCTTTTCGTAGCAAGCTCGTAGCAATTTTTGTCAGAACATGGCCGTCCTTTTGCTATAATCACAATGTAAATTCTATTTAAAAGACTAATGTAAACCGTGTAAAATCTTGATAAAAATTTATACAAATACTAATTTTAGATCGCGCATTGAAAGACCGGTGGGCCTCAAACTCACTCCCGAACTCAAATGGAACTCGTACATACGATCCGTTGCTAAGGATGCAGGTAAAATATCCGGCTCTCTGTACCGCTGCAGTTAGCACCTGACTCCTCCTGCTATCCTCTATATTTACAGGACCTTTTCACTATCCCTGGTTTTAGCTGCAGCGGCTTGGAGCTGAGCCTCAGTTCAGGATCACGGAAATCGTTGATTGCAATGTCTCAGTTATGTAGAGATAATGTCACGTACCCCGGGACCTAAATACAGTATAGATGCAAACAAACAAGTACATGTTTCATAGTCACCCTGAATCAAATAAGATCCTTTGAAGTTTTGTTTTCTTTTAATTTCATCAAAGCCAAAGGTACCTTCAATCAGTTCAGTTGCGTTCATTTCGTCTAATTAAAAACGCCAGAAATTGAAACATTTTAATTTGATAATCTAAGTGAAAACAAGAAACAAATGATGTCTTAATGAAATCCAGCATTCTACGTATTCTTAAATCACGTTGATGCAATCTTTCATTTCACGCAAAAACAAGTGAAAATTTATAACATTTATATCAAACGTAAAAAAGATTTTTTTTTTTTCTGCTTCCTATGTATGTCAGAAATTTCTGGCCAACCTAATATATATATATACATATATATATATATATATATATATATATATATATATATATATATATATATATTACCTCTACCGGGCTGAATATTCGAGAAATCTTTTTAGAAAACATATGTGCCCTCCTATATATATTGCTCTCGTTCGAGGACATAACAGCTTCTTATATATATAACAGATATAAAACAGCGATCGGAACGGAGAGTTCTCTTGCTTGAATCTACGTTCACGGGATCATCATACCCAGGACTTACATAATGAAATTAAAATCCGCGAAAATTGTCCATTCTTCAATAGTTGCACCTACTTTAATTTGTAACACACAAATATATATATATATATATATATATATATATATATATATATATATATATATATATATATATATATATATATATATATGTCGTGATTGCAGTTCCAATGTATTAAAATTGTAATGTTGGTGTTTGTACCTTTTATATTATATTCCTGCTCTGTCCTTGATATTGAATTCTATCCGGATTCTATCCTCTTGGGAATTTATATATATATATATATATATATATATATATATATATATATATATATATATATTTATTTTTACCTCAACCGGCCTGAATATACGATAAATCTTTTTTTAGAAAACATAAATGCCCTCCGAATATATATTGCTTTGCGTACGCCGATATAACCTGCCAGAGGGCACCTATGTTTTGTTAAAACAATAATATATAATATATATATATATATATATATATATATATATATATATATATATATATATATATATATATATATATGCTCGCGTTCGCCGATATAACCTGCCGGAGAACACCTATGTTTTATAAAAGATTTCTCGAATATTCAGGCCGGTAGATTTTATAAATAAATATAATATATTTGAAATCAGACAACGAATTTTTTTTTTCTTCATTCTTTTTAGTGAGATAGAATCTTCATATTTTGGTCTTATGTCAGAGAAAGCTACGCTAATCAAATAACCATCGAGGATCTACAGTAACCTGAGATTTATCTAACTCGATTTTATGACAATATCTCAGGCGAAGGAAGCCTATATCGATGTAAATTTTGCGTAATGTTTTGCGGCGAGATAAATGAGGACGATTTTAAATATCGTTTTAGACAGCCGCGTCAAATATTTACTGATGCCACTGGATAATTACCCGTTTCCCTAAAATAGAGAACATCGGGGGCTAGTACAGGGTACGATAGTAATAATTCCCATATTTTAAGGCTGATAAAAGATCAAGACAATTATTTAAATTTAAAATATATAAATATATATATATATATATATATATATATATATATATATATATATATATATATATATATATATATATATCAGTTGTTTAAGCCAATGGTGACAGTTTTATTTATTTCCTTTTTAAATGACATCCTTCAAATAGTGGCCTCTATTCATTATACACTATTGTAGATGATCTTTATCGCAAAGAAGTTCAAGCGATTTGACGTCGTCCAGGTGGCTTTCTTTTAAGCGCTGGACCTGCGACCCTGAAATTTCCAACCCATAGCAGTATCGATTCTCTATGTAGAACAACATCTTTTCGACATAACATGATATGAGCACAGAAACTTCTTTGTCTTGCAATTATATATTCACCAGAATTAAAAAAAAAATGTTTCAAAATCGATTACCCGGTGTGCACCGGGTCAAGCCGTAATGTTAACTGATGAAATTTGCAATGATAGTAAGACGTTAGCTACATGAAGACAACATTGCCACTTGTCTAAGTTTACTAGCACTACAGAGGCCACACTTTAAAACGTGGGACCTATTTCTGCCACACCCTGTATTTGTAGGACAAGTAGTTCAGCGGAAGTAATTTGATTTACAAATGTCATCAATGGGAAACCACATATATGTCTCAAGAACAGCCGTGCAATGTACAATTTAAGTGAAATAGATAAAAGGAAGATATGGAGAGAGATGATCGTCTTTGTCTTAAAGAATAATTATTACTGAATAAAAATGATCGTTCTTGTCTGGTTATAATCGGTTCTATACCTATCTAAATGCTGGATATATAGAAAGCGCCTACCATTAAACAATGTTAAGCAAATACTTCGCCGATACTAATTCTTTCTTCGACTGCCTTCGATACTCACGGAGTATGAAATTAGATCGTACCTGGAAAAAACGAAATGTAGAAGCCAGTAGAAGTGGGTCAAATGAAGAAAAAAAATCAGTTTTTTTCATAGAAAGGGAGAGAATTGCTTCGTTCGACGCAAGGAAAGTTGGCTCCCTGTGCCGCGCCAGGAAGTTTTTTCTCCCCGGAATCGATCCTCCAGATCTACAAATCAACAATTCGCCCTTGCATGGAGTATTGCTCCCACATATGGCATGGAGCCCCTTCTGTTTTCCTTGGGATTCTTGATAGGCCCCAGAGGCGGATATGCAATATAATTGGCCCTGCTCTGGCATCTCGTCTACAGTCACTTTCTCACAGACGCGCCGTCGCCTCTCTCTCTGTTTTACAAATACTTTCATGGC
>CAHIKZ030000141.1:110000-145000 GCA_903632075.3 Acanthosepion pharaonis | reverse complement strand
ACATTGAGCTCTCTTTGAATTAATGTCATCATTGGAATTATCCTCCCAGCTACAAATTGGCATTATATATATATATATATATATATATATATATATATATATATATATATAACTGCATTATATATATTAGTGACATGTGTGTGTTTCATGTGTGTGTGTATATAGAAAATAGAAAGAACCTCTTAGGTAGATCCAAAGTTCCTTAGTATTTTAAATTTTTTTAAAAATAGTGCTCGATACAAATTTAGGCGTAAAAAAATTTATTCATAAATATATATAACTATATTTCATAAAACATGAGACCTCTTAAATCTGAAGTTAGATATATAAATAATATATATATATATATATATATATATATATATAGTCATCTTTTTTTACTGTTTGAACCATTCTGTTCACAATTCAATTTGACTATGGGTGGTACGGCAGTGTTTTTTTATGGAATGCAGCCAATATGTGTTAACCATGCACATAAACTTTCTTCACAAAGCTCAAGTGCACTGTCGGAGACCAAGGTTTTCGGAACTTCCTTTCTCGGAAACACTATCCTCTACACCCTCTTTACAATAATGGCTTTGTATCCACGACTTTTATGCCCTCAGGTCGATCAGAATACGAGTCGAATCATATTAGAAATAATCCTATACCTTTAATGTAGGCATGATCCGTATGTGCTCATTCCCAAGGCATATTTTATTTGGCCAATAGTGAATTTTAGTTTGCCTGAATTTCTTTATTTATGCACACTTTGGACATTTTTAATATATACTTCCACGTCTCTCGAATAACCTGGTCACCATACTTTCAACTTTAACATCTTTTGCGTAACCAATATACCTCGATGTATATAGTTCACAACTGCTTTAATTAATTCTTTTCCCATAGAATTTGGAATTACCATGATATGTACATTACATATAATTCTATTTTATATTGTTAATTTCTGTATTAACACTTTATAAATCCTCTCAGCCATAGAGCAAGTACTCTATGTATTTCTCTCCATAATTCAATTCAACACTGGATCCTCCCTAGCTCCCAACCTAAGCCGATTTAAGGGTAATACGTCAGGTTCTATCCAGGTCAAAATACTATCCTCACATTTTTCACTTGCTTCAATATTTTTGCCCTTAAAATTTAACTTAAATAATGCATTCTTATGCGGGAAAATTTTTCCTTTAATATATGCGACATCAAATTCAAATGCCATAAGCTTAATCACCTATTTTAATATCATGGCAGATGTGACATTTGTCAATTCTCTTCTGGTGTTGAATATAAATTCCGAAGGCTTATGATGCGATTTTAATAGAAATTTCCTTCTCAGCAAAACGTTTGTAGCACTTTCCGGGTTCCGTAGAATTTCCAAGAACTTCTTGAATAATTCGAATAATTCGCCTCCGCCGATGTTAGTTCTCTTGTACATTAGTTTCTTAGTACATTACAGGGTGATCCAAGTGTGACATTATTTAGACTATAGTATAGTCACTGATATCCGTGATTAACGTCAATTCTTTAGTTGGATCGAAGATTTTAACAAATGGTTTGTTTATGGGTGACGTTTTCAAATTCTCGAAAACGATCTCTTGTCTTTTGGAACTTTTGTCATTGGAACTCGGTATTCTTCTTCCTTATTTTGTTAAATGGCACCTCTTATAGAAATTGGTTAAACCTAAAAAGGACTTTAACTCTATTTTATTTCTGGGTGCAGCTATCTCTGATATCTTATTAATGAGTTTATGTCCCGCCGATGTACCGTCTTTGAATTTTTGATATCCTATGTACGAAATCTTTTCAAAATTAAACTTGCATTTATCGCGATTAATTGTCATAACTGCGCTATTAAATTTTCTCAAAATTTGCTCTGTTTAACTTTTGAGCTCTTTTTTACTGCGCCCACAAATGCCAATGTCATCGTGACATACAATTATATTTTTAATCCCCTGTAAAACTTTTTCGATGGCTTTTTGGAAAATGTGACTTGACGTTATTACTCCAAACGGCAGACGAGTCCATCTTAGTAATCCAATATGGGTGTCCATTGTGGTGACATCTTGAAACTTGCTGTCAATTTTTATTTGATTATATGATGAATTAAGGTCAACTTTAGCGAAGTATTTCAAGCCAGTAAACTCATGTTTCAATATTTGGAATGAATCTGAACAGATCCGTTGATTCACGCCATCATTATATTCGCCTGAAATTCTTAAATCATCATTGGCCTGACGTATCGCCACAAGTGTTGAAACCAAATTGCCTCCTAGGCTGAATGATTCTATTATTCCTTGTTCCGCCATTTTGTTGAGTTTAGCAACCAGCAAGATTAGCATATGATCAAGGACTTTTCATGCTTGAAAATACATCGGTTGACTGTCCTCTTTAAGCCGAATACTCGCATCATATCCTCTAAATAATCCGATATCCGGTTCTACTGACTTCCTGGAATTTATCAGCTTCGATGTAGCTCTATGTAGGCTCTACCACAGACACTGCCGTATGTATAAATAGATGGATCGACAGATATATAGATGTCCTGAATATCGTGTTTAAGCACGAAAAAATCTGTCGAAGATAAGTGTTAACATCAATGTCTACTATTATATTTTATATTTGTATAAGCTCTATTCCTGATATTGAGCACTTTAACACATAAGCATAGCATATTTTGAAACTATATTTACAATTATGATGGACTCTCCCGTCGGTTTGACGTATGAGTGTTTTTCTGTTCAGTTTTAGTCATGTACCTGTCCGCGTTGACTTAACTCTCTCGTCAGTGGACTTGTTGCTCAGACGGAATAGCAAAGAAAGAACACAGAACTGAACTGCAGACTATACACACAAAAGATTTGTTTGCAGTGGTAAAGGCTTGTGTAGAACAAACCACACTATTTACTATTATTAGGGCTAAAAGAAATATTAAAAATAATGGAAGCCCTAATAATAAAAAAGAAATAGCCAATTCTTAACAATATTAATTACGAACTAAGCCACAATCTGCTAACCGTGTTCGGAATGTAAAACAGATCTATAACACAATAAAAGCATACATATAACACACACACTCGTTTAAACTGAAAAATAAAATCATCCTTAATAATGGCTAAAAGTATAGCCGAAAGCGCTCGAAACTATAGAACATTTGGACAGTTTCGACACACCATGTGTCCAAAAACGAAAGCTCTTGTGCGAACCCAATAAAAATTAAATAAAAAGATTAACCGTAGTACCTTTTCTGTCGTTTTTAATGAAACGTGCACAAATGAAAGATTGCTGCCTAATACACAATATATATATATATATATATATATATATATATATATATATATATATATGTGTGTGTGTGTGTGTGTGTGTGTGTGTGTGTGTGTATGTGTGTATGTGAGGGTGTGCGTGTTTATTAATATAATTATAAAGAACTGTTAGATTGCTGATCCGGATTTCTTTTAATATTGTTGTTTTTATTTTTAAAAACACACATATATATATATATATATATATATATATATATATATATATATATATATATATATATAACAGTACTTACCGGAAAGTGCTCAATATCTGTGATAGCTGACATATTGTATGGATATTAGTTTGTAAGCCTGGGTGTCGCGCTTTTGCGATCATCAGACAAACAGGTAAAAGATTTTGTCTGATAATCGCAAATGCTTGAAACCAAGTGTTATAAATTAACAACCATCAACTGAATTAAACAGAGAAAATAAAACTCACTACAGACAGTGCAATGTTATCCTAGTAATGAAACTTCTGCCAAACTAGGGCTAAAGCCTAGAAAACACATATAAAATAGCGATAAAGTAAAACTGAAACGTCATTGGCCAGAGGTAAGTAACCTCTGGCCAATGACGTTTCAGTTTTGACCAAAAACGTATGCAATATCAGAACCACTCAAAGGTCTAAAACTGACTAATATAAAAAAAGGAGACAATATTTGGGCCGCATTTAAGCTAGCTTCTGCTGAGTACTCTTGAATGGGCTTTCATCAAAATAGGTAGGGAGGAGTAGATATGAGAGTATACTACAGAGGAAGCTCAAAATTGACAGTATACTACAGAGGAAGCTCAAAATTGTTCGCTGAATTTTTTTTTTTAAGTATTACGACCCGAACAAGGCGTGAAGCTACTAGGATGCAGGGGGTTGCAGAAGATTTGGAGCGAGAGCAGATAGGAGTGATAGAAGAAAGGATGAGGAGAGAGATAGTGGATAGATCAAGCTAACTGGAGGTGTCGATTGACATTACATTTGAATAGTTGGAGAGTATAGCTCTCAGGGAAACAGTAATTGGGAAGGGTGTTCTACAGGCGAGAGGTGCGAGGTATGAAACTATTGGAGTAGAAGAGACGGCTACATTTAAAAGTTTCTACAGTGTAAGGGTGGGAGCGGGATGCCAGCCTCGTAGGGCGCATGAATTCATGGAGTCTGGGAACCTGTGAAAGCAGCTCATCGGAGCAATTACCATGAAAGTATTTGTAGAAAAGACAGAGAGAAGCGACGGCGCGTCTGTGAGAGAGCAACTGTAGAGGAGATGAGAGATCAGGGCCAATTACATTACATATCCGTCTCTAAGTATTGCATTAATATTTAAGGTTACCTTCTGCTGCCACTTAATTTAAAGAAAATTTGATGTACGCGCTTCCTTAATTTCGATGCAAACAATAATTTTTACTTCGTGGGTGACTTTTGGATTTTGTAATTAATTTCGATTATTCCCAAATCTACTTCTAAGTTATATATATTTTTATCGAACAACAACAAAAACAAAAAATCGTCGCAAAAAGTCACGTAAAATAATCACCGAAAACATTCATAGTAATGAAAAATTAGGCATCCAACATTTCGAAATTTTGAGGCAGGATCCAAACCGGAATGTTGTTAATTTGGTCACGAAGTCGGCCTGATTCTAAAATGGTATGATATGTTGGGCTACGACCTCTAGGAGTAAAGTTGAAAAAAGTATGGCACAGTGAGGGCACTGACATTCGCATTTATTATATAGATGTATGTATCTATGTATGTATGTATGTATGTATGTGCGTGTGGATCTTTAAGTGTATATACAGTTTTCCTGACATCGCAATGAAATCTTTTACAAAGCCTTGTTGTCAGAACGCGCATTTATTTGTTGCGAATTCAAATTCATGTGTGTTTACCATTCATTGCTTGTCTTTCAATGTGGGCATTCTGGATAGAGACAACAGCAATCCGCCCCACGCATTCACCCTCACACGCACAGAATAATACATACGCGCACACATACATGCACAGAGACATCCACGTATATATATATATATATATATATATATATATATATATATATATAAAATGTCATAAAAATTCTCGAAATTTGTTCATTTCATTTGTTATATATATATATATATATATATATATATATATATATATATATATGTGTGTGTGTGTGTGTGTGTGTGTTTGTGTATATTTCAGGCCCCAATATATATATATATATATATATATATATATTATAATTGTTTCAAAATTATAATTGTCAAAAAGTGAATCTGAAATTAAATTCAATTAATTATGAAAATGAAACTTAAAATTTGTATTTTAAGTTTGATTTTTATAACTGAATTTGAATTGAAGTCTCTGTTTTGAAACATGGGAATTTCTGTGTTGCTATGCTAATATATTTAAAAAAAAACAACAATTAGAATATTATGCCTTATCGTTGTATCGAGCAAGGATTTTTTAAAATAAAAAACAAATGCTAAGAACTCTGAATTATAAATCTCATTTTCTTTCCTATTATTTTAATATATATATATATATATATATATATATATATATATATATATATATATATATATATATATATATATATATATATATATATATATATATCATCCGCAGTGTTTCGCTCTATCACAGACTTCAGTGTGACTAGACGTCCGAATTCCGGCTGAATTGACCTCACTCGGAGATTCTACCCCTAAGCCCTCGGCGCACGGCAGGCAGGGATGAAGGTGAATTTGAAGCATATTTATTTTTAGATAAACACGCAGTCACCGAGAGGACTCGATTCGCTTTAACGAAGAGTCTTGTCACTGTCACACACACACTTCCTCCAGGGAGCTCAACTGTCACACACCCACTTCCTCCAGAGAGCTCAACTGTCACACACACACTTCTTCCAGAGAGCTCAACCGAAATAAATTTTTCAAGAGCCTATGTATTGTCATCCACAGACAGACTGTTTGGCTGTATCACAGCTCTTCAATGTGGCTAAAAGTCCGGTTTCCTCTAGCTAGGATCGAAACTCGGCTGAATTGACGTCAGTCGGAGATTCTACCACTAAGCAGTCGGATTGCTTCGTGTTTAATTCTTATTTGATATAGATAAAACGTGGGCCATATGCCATACTAACTTATCACCTGCCCTTTGGATGAGATAATTACGTAGCCGCTGTTACATCTATAGATAACCTTGACTTATTCATTCTTAATACGTTTCTATATGAAATCTAAAGCGAAATAGATTTCTCATTTATATATCAATATCTGAAAAAAAAGTGAATATACACTAAATATATGTGCATATGTTTGATATATATATATATATATATATATATATATATATATATATATATATATATATATATATACGTATTTATATTATCCATACCATTAAATGTACGTGGAGTAACAGTTGTTCATATACACAGGCAAAATACCTTTTCATGTTCTTTTAAATGTACATAAATATTTTTGGGTATTTTTTGTCGAAGCCCATACAAAGATTTCAAATCAATTTTTTCTAAAGCGAGGTAATTCATTTGATAAAAATCGATTATACATTTCAAATCAATCCATTTCAAATATTTCATTGAAAGAAACGTACGAAATCGCTTGATCAATCAGCCTCTAAACTGGAATTCTGAGTCGAAAGTCGGTCACCTTTAAATAAAAGATGTTTGGATTAAAAAATCAAAAAAAAAAAAAAAAAGAAAAAATCAAATTGTCTTTGAAATGTCCTAATCTGAAGAGTGGTGGGAAATATTAAAATAATGAGAAAGAAAACAGAAAGAAAAGGAAAACGTGAAAGGGAGAGAAAGAGAGAGAAACATGTGAAAGAAAGAAGGTGAAATGGGGGTGGGGAAGCAATAAACGAATGGGGAAAAAACGAAAAGTCGATATACAGATTATAAAAGAAAGAAAGGAAACATACATAGAAGAAAGTCATGCGCGAAAATTAAAATAAATAAAAATTAAAAGGAAATAAAAAATAAATAGATAGATTAATAGATAGATAGATAGATAGATAGATAGATAGATAGATAGATATAAAAAAGGATTCAAGCAGAAGAAGAAAGATATACATATGTACATGAAAATGACGTATGTAACTAATGAAAAAAAAAAAATGAAAAATGCAAAAAAATTAAAAAAAATTAAAAATATATATATATATATATATATATATATATATATATATATATATATATTTAAAAAAAGAGAGGTGCCGCAAACGTTTTTGGTTGTAATGTGGATTTTTTTAGAAAAGATATTATGCTTTATTTTCCATAATTTTACTACAAGTGTTTCTGGTCTCATGACCGTCTTCATGCAAAAGGCGGAGATTTCAACATATTATTAAAAATAATGAATTTTTTCCTTATGTTTTTCAATGTTAAATATTCCCGATATGAGACATTCTCTGTTTTTGTGTTAGTAATTCGAATGTCTTTCTTGAATTGGCCAATGGCTTCATCTCCTGTGACGTGAAACTTGTTTTACTTTATTTGGCGCTTTTTGCTATTCTGGCAAGCTTTTTCAAGTGGTGGGGGGCATTTTTGTTTTGTATCACCATTTTAGCCCTTGGCTGGATGATCTACCTTCCCCACAACAGTGCGGGTTTGGTTTGCTTATCAAATTGAACTCGCCCGGTGTTATAGTGATTTCCCAAGTGTAGCTTAGGTGTGGCACAAGGCCGAATGTATGGGACACCCAGTGAGGATCGAGCTTATTACTCAGTTGTAATTTTTCTAGCGACACAAGCTTGTTAACCATTACACCGCCCCGAGGTGCCCCTCACCCGGTGGTACATAGGGTATTCATCTTACACGTCATTGGCTATGTGTTAATTGTGTGAAAAAACTTTGAAACTAATAGTAGTGACCAGTCAATGCCGACCACGTTATTTGAACCAAATATGTTTGCTCTATCTCTGATATTGAGCGCTTTCTAATAAGTACCATATATATAATATATAAATAATTATTTATATATATATATATATATATATATATATATATATATATATATATATATATATATATATATATATATTTATATTTATATTTTTTCACATAGACACACACACACACACACACACACATATATATATATATATATATATATATATATATATATATATATATATATATATATATAAAACAGTGAAAAATGTGATAAAGAAAGAAAAAAAAGAAAAAAGCAAAGACAAAAAGATATACACTTGCAAGAAGAAATTCATACAGATAAAGAAAGCGAAAAAGAAGAAAAATGAAAAAAAAAACATACAAAATAAAGGTAATGCTGAAAATGAAGAGGAAATAAATAAAGAGATAGATAGATAGATATGAGCAATCATAGATAGATAGATATGAGCAAACATAGATAGATAGATAGATAGATAGATATGAGCAAACATTGATAGATAGGTAGATATGAGCAAACATAGATAGATAGATAGATAGATAGATAGATAGATAGATATGAGCAAACATTGATAGATAGATAGATATGAGCAAACATAGATAGATAGATAGGTAGATATGAGCAAACATAGATAGATAGATAGATAGATATGAGCAAACATAGATAGATAGATAGGTAGATATGAGCAAGCATAGATAGATAGATAGATAGATAGATAGATAGATATGAGCAAGCATAGATAGATAGATAGATAGATATGAGCAAGCATAGATAGATAGATAGGTAGATAGATAGATATGAGCAAACATAGATAGATAGATAGGTAGATATGAGCAAGCATAGATAGATAGATAGAAAGATAGATAGATAGATAGATAGATAGATAGATAGATATAGATAGATAGATAGATAGATAGATAGATAGATATGAGCAAACATAGATAGATAGATAGGTAGATATGAGCAAGCATAGATAGATAGATAGATAGATAGATATGAGCAAACATAGATAGATAGATAGATAGATAGATATGAGCAAGCATAGATAGATAGATAGATAGATAGATATGAGCAAACATAGATAGATAGATAGGTAGATATGAGCAAGCATAGATAGATAGATAGATAGATAGATATGAGCAAACATAGATAGATAGATAGGTAGATATGAGCAAGCATAGATAGATAGATAGATAGATAGATAGATAGATAGATAGATAGATAGATAGATATGAGCACGCATAGATAGATAGATAGATAGATAGATAGATAGATAGATAGATAGATATGAGCACGTATAGATAGATAGATATGAGCAAGCATATATATATATATATATATATATATATATATATAGATAGATAGATAGATAGATAGATAGATAAATATGAGCAAGCACAGATAGATAGATAGATAGATAGATAGATAGATATGCGCAAGCATAGATAGCTAGATAGATATATAGATAGATATGAGCAAGCATAGATAGATAGATATGAGCAAACATTGATAGATAGATAGATATGAGCAAGCATAGATAGATAGATAGATAGATATGAGCAATCATAGATAGATAGATATGAGCAAGCATAGATAGATTGATAGATAGATAGATAGATAGATAGATAGATAGATAGATATGAGCATGCATTGATAGATAGATAGATAGATAGATAGATAGATAGATAGATAGATAGATATGAGCAAGCATAGATAGATAGATAGATAGATAGATAGATAGATAGATAGATAGATAGATAGATAGATAGATAGATGCAAAAAGAAAATCATGCAGAAAAAAAGAAACACTGAGAAATACATACATAAAGACAAGATGAAAATCTCACGGAAAAAAACGAAAAAAAAAAAACAGAAAGAAATATACGCATACATACAGACAACAAGAACGTCACACGGAAAAAAAGCGTAAAGAAAAAAGAAAAAGAAAGAAAGAAAGAAAAAAGAAAGAAGGAAAGAAAAAGAAAGAAAGAGATATACCTAAAATGAACATCATGCAATTAAAAGAGAAGAACCAAAAGCTGGCATATTTTGCAGGAGCTGCTACATAAATGCCGCCTAACGTGTAGCGAATGACTTTTGCATGTGACGTCTTGATGGCTTTTGAGGCCCGCCCTACTTAAACAGACGCGACGCCATTCGTTACACGTTAAATCAAATTTTGTAGTAACATTTTCAAAATCCTTACGAATATCTCTATGGAGTTTTTCATGCGCAACTCGATTCTCTTCAAAGACTTTTACCAATTTTGTATTGCTTTCCATCAGGATGAACGATCTGAAGTTTATAGCGGGTATGCATTCTTTTGCTGAGAACACTAATAAGCTTCTGGGACAATTTTGGTAGATTCGTATATATCCAAAGAAATAATAAGACATAGAATTTGAACAAAGAAATATTAATAAATATCAGGACAATTTACAAAAATAAAATTGAGAAATGAAATGAATTGTAAGTTCAAATCAACTTAAAGCGTCTGTAGTTGATTATCTGCATTTTACAGGAGCGAAAAGAATACACCGTTATGCTATGAAAAGTCACCGAGAAATAGATCGAGTCTTTCAAATCTTATGCCGCCTGTAAATCGTTAAGGGGCGATAATTCTAAAATCTCGCCGCAGTGAGATTTTTTTTTAATCATGGGCAGTCATCCAAAAATACTCCCCACCAGATTGAAGAAGATTCTCTTATGAAATCTGATTTGTTATAGACGTCTCTAAATGCCGTGGTCAATGTATATTGCGAGCACTTTTTGTTTTGTTAGAGGTATTGAAATTTTAAGTGAGGGCATTTTGTCTGTTTGTTTGCTTTGATTTATCAAGGTAAGCAGGTTTTAAACGATCAATTGATACGGTGTCTTTCTTTTCTTTCTTTTTTAATAGTAAGATATTTTTCAATGCATTCCAACACTTTGTGTCAACCTGAATGATTTGCGAATAATGGTATTTTAACCACGTCATTTCTGAGAAAAAATATATACTCGCAGTTATGTAGATATGCGCGCAAAAGAGATTGCTTGGTCGCACATTTAGTTTAGTGTAAGCGATAACCTCTTCATTTTCTCTTTTATTTTGTTAACGATGTCCGTAGATGGTGTTGATATTTTGTGTACCTCAAAGTATTAACGGGTAATGTCAGTGAGGCTCCCCATATATAAAGATGTCTATTGGTGTTCAGTATTTCGTATTGATAGGAGACTAATAGGTAAATTATCCACCCAGTTGTATGTGTCAATATTTGTGGGTAGTGAAGTTTTTAGCTGTCTGTAGAATCCTTCCGTAATTCCATTGGCACCAGGATGTTATGTAGCAGTTCGGATATGTTTGACTCCCGGTAGGGTGAATTTTTTTCTGGAAAAGTGTGGATTGAAACTGATGCTTTTTTTATTCATCATGACGGTCGTCTTCGAGTATAGAATCCAGAGGTTAGCAGTGAATATTTCGAAGACAGTAGGAAAGTGTTGTTCAGGTTAGCAGTGGATATTTCGATAAAAGTAGCAGAGCATAGTTCGTCCTTCTGTTTCTCTTCGCCTGACAAGCTGGACTGGACATTCGGGTAGAGTGAACAAAAATGGCCGCCTTTGTACACGACGGATTGAATGTTCTACGTCTTCTGATTGGTTAACCTTCTATTGGTCGACTATAAAGTGAGTTGTCATTTGAGCTAACTCACTAGTTGCATATACACAAAAAACTGTAACAGCTTTGTCATTGGAATTCATTCAAATTCCAGTTGTCCAACACGGTTTTTGCAATAGTCTCGTCGGAGGTATTTGGAATAGGAAAGGCAGCAGGCCATCGATGAAATCGACCCAATATATTGAGCGTATAATTGGGACCCTGTGCGCTTAGAAGTGGCCCCACAATGTCTATGTGAACCTATCGTCGGGTCTCTTCAATTTAGCAATGGGCAATTTTATATGTATCCCAATTTTGTGTCTTTGTTTATGTCAGGAGATATGTTTGGCCATACAAATCGGTCTGCCCTGACTTTGCTGGCTGATCGTCTGTCAGGATGTGATAAACGTTAAAGGTGTTTTAAAATTTGTTTAAGTAATTTTTGCAACCTAGGGAAGGCTACTGGATAGAATAATCACACGAAGGTTGGTAATGAACGATAATACATAGGACACGAACAACACATATAAGATTCGCCAGCGGCGCGTAGAAGAAGTAGTCAATTGCTAGAAATGAGACAAGTGAATTTCACAATGAATGCAGGATACCTACTAACCGCCCCACGCGATCAGATGTGGCACAAGCCCGAATTTAGCATGGGGTATCCGAGTCTGTAAGCTCGGCCAAAAATTTCCCATAGACCCCGTATAAAACGGGGTCGTGTAGCTGTTGACTGAGACGAGACTCTGCTCTTCGACATAACCTCGTCTGGGGATCCTCTCTGGCCAGATGCAGAGAGTTTGATCAGCAGAGCTGGAGACGAATCTCCAGATGCAGGATATCTACCAACCGCCCTACGTTGTCAGATGTGGCACAAGGCTGAATTTAATGTAGGGTATCCGAGCCCGTAGGCTCTGACATAAATTCCCCATATATAATGTGGTCAGATAGCTGTTTCCCGAGACGAGACTCGACGCCTCGTCACAGCCGCGTTTGGAAATCCTCGTTGTCTGGATGCAGAAATTTTGACCAGCGCATATGTAGATAAATCTACATCAGATTTACATCAGATAAATCTACATCAGATCTACATCAGATAAACAGCAGATCAACATACAGTATTTACTACTGGATTTATGCGAATGGAGACATACACATCAACGTCCATAGTAATGATACAACAGCAATGATGGATGTATATAAGGTTGAGGATATTATCCTTGATACGCAAAAGTGTAGACACATTTTCAATTTTACGGCGATAGTATGGTAACTTAAATTTTATTTATTGAGGATATGGAAGTACAGGAAAGTTCATCTGCAACAATATTTTCTTCACCTTTTATACAGTGAAGGTCTGAAGTAAATCGCGAAATGTAGTCGAGATGTTTTGTTTCACTTGGAAAATATTTGTCGGGCTTCCTGTAGAGGGCATCATTGAGTGGCCTATGATCAGTAAATTCGCGTCCTTCTAAAACATAATGGTAATGTCGAAATAGATAGCGAGAAGTTCTCTCGAAAATATACTGTATTTCATCTGTGAGGAATTTACCTTGCGAGACATTTGGACTCGTTTCAAGTTCAGAAGGTCATAAAAAAGAATGGAGATCGACCTAGAAACATGTCTGTAGCTGGTTTTTAACGTTATGTGTTCATTCATTCGTGTTTGAAAAAGAAACTTTCGGTGGAAACGTATATACATGTATACGCTGAGGAGGGGTTAAGGAGTGAGAACAGGCCAACAAATGAAATGTCGCTGCTCTATCTGGGATGGTGCTGACCAGTTCTAACAATCAAGCCTTGACTGCTTTCAAAAGCGACGACGCGGCCTTGTAGGTGATGAGTTGTTTTTCACTCTTCAACTCCTTTCCCACAGACGAGAGCTTTCTAGCCTTTCGATGCACTATAGTTATTTTTATGACAAATGTTCAAGCGAGATAGTTCCACCAGATCAGACCTTAATGTCTAGGACCCACCATGCCGCCTACACGATGTCAACTCATCTTCATTCGCTTCGTATTCCATTAGTAAGGAGGAAGATCTCTCTATATCTCTAAGATGACGTATTATGATTACGTACATTATTCGGACTTATTTTTATCTTTTGCTATATTCACAAAGTTTCGGCCGTTGTACGCTACGGCTTTTTTCAGGTGATAGCAATTTCAAACCGAAATCTTTATTTCACCAGACCGGGATAGATTGTCCTAGTTCCACGTGTCATGCCTCTTCTGGATGTCTCAGTTATTTCCTTTTAACTCAACTCTATCATTTTTTTTTGGTTCACCGCTGATGTGACCTAGTATTGGACTCACAACACTTTGGGTCTAGTCACTGGTTCAATACCAGACCGCTTCAGTGGTGAACCAAAAAAAAAAAAAAACTGGTAGAGTTGAGTTATAGGAAAATAACTGAGACATCCGGAAGAGGCATGGCACGTGGAACTAAAACAATCTACCCCGGTAGACGAAATAAAGGGTTCAGTTTGGAATTCTAAACACATGAAGAAGACCGGAGCGTACAACGGCCGAAACGTTATGAATATGGCAATGAAGATGAGGATTCCGAATAATTTAAATAATGTAAATTAGGAAGTTTCACTTAGTCGGCTACTGGACGTGGATTTTATCAGCTATAAGATGATGCTTCATGAGATAGGTACAGACTTTGTATAACTTTTAGCGCAAAATAAAAACTAGTGACCTCAATTCAATGCGCTATAGCTTATCTTATTGTTGAAGCTTGGATAAGCATGGAATAATAATAATACAACACAAAATGAACGTAAACAAACTGTATTGAAACAAGGAAAAGGTACACAATATTTACAGTTAGTTTTGGTATATTCTTGGGAAGACTGTTCCTGTAGAATGGGTTGACTTAATCGCAGTCGGGCAGAGTCTCTGGATTGCATCTCTTGTTACTTCCCTCGTCTTCCCGGTACCAACCCATATTTATATGGTCGGTACTCCACTATGTAAATTAGGTGGATCCTACCACAACACTTATCTTAAACCTTAATTTACAGCACAGATTTGACAATAATTTGTTAAGAATTGGTCCGCCGAAAATAAATCTATTACTATTGTCACACGTTGTATGTTGTATCATTCCGGCGACACTGTTCCCTATTTTTGTCTTTTTCCTTCAATTTGTTTTCTATCCGGTTTTTTTTTTGTCCTAGTTACGGATTTGTGGAATATATTTATCGTGTAAGTACGTGTGTGTGCTCAAAAGTTCATAGGCTGGCTACGAAGTGATGTTCCAGATGTCAAATCTTGCATGCATTAATATCAAATTATTTTGTTATCATTCATATCAGCTTTGTTTCTTTCCAGGTAAACTGACATCTGACTATTCAAAGATGATTTCAAAAGTAAATACTAGTGACAAAATTTGGTATCGTGTTGTTATCAAGTACCTCCATCCTTTTTCTGTTTCTTATATTAGGTTTGTTTTTTATTCTATTATTTCCAGTTTTACTAGAAAACCCTTTCTTTCTTTCTCTTTTTCTTTTTCTCTCTCAATATTAAAGCTCATTATACCTTTCTTTCTTTTTTCTTTCTTTCTTTCTGTCCACTTCTATTCTATTCATTATATCAGGTTATATTTCTTTCTTTGTTTCTTTTTCTTTCTTTCTTTCCAATTTTCCTATTAATCACTTTATATGTTTCTTTGTTTCTATCTTTTTTTTTCTTTTCCAGTTTCACTATTAAGGTTCTTTCTTTCTTTCTTTATTTTCTACTCTCACTATTAAAGCAAATTATAGCTTTCTTTTTCTCTCCCTCTCTTTCTTTCTTTCTTTGTTAGTCCCCTTTTATTCTGTTCATTATATCAGGTTATCTTTCTTTCTTTCCAATTTCTTCATTAATCTCTTTGTTTCTATCCTTCCTTCCTTCTTTTCCAGTTTTCCTAAATTTCCTTTTTCTTTCTTTCTTTTTTCTTGCTTTGTTTGTTTTTTTCTTTGTTTCTTTCTTTTCTACTCTCACTATTAAAGCTCATTATAGCTTTCATTTTTTCTTTATTTCTTTCTTTCTTTCTTTCTTTCTTTCTTTCTTTCTTTACCACTCTCACTATTGAAGCTCATTATAACTTTCTTTCTTTCTCTCTCTCTTTCTTTCTTTCTTTCTTTCTTTCTTTCCAGGTTCCTTATTAATCTCTTTGTTTCTATCTTTCTTCCTTTCTAGTTTCCCTATTAATATTCTTTCTTTCTTTCTTTCTTTCTTTTTTCTTTCTTTCTTTCTTTCGTTCTTTCTTTCTAGCATCCATCTTTCCTTCCATCCTTGTGATTTAGTCAAATACTGCATATTTAACCTTTATTTCCATTATTTTATTTGCCAATTTCTGCCACCCCCCATCTATTCTCTGTGAGCTGCTCTACTCCATCGCTGCTTCTTGTTTTCGTCACTCTTTCTTCTATTAATGCTATATCCATTTACCCTGACATTAAGGTTTTTCTTTTTTCGTTTGAATGAACGAAAAAAATTGACTGCGCCTGCGCACCAATGTGCGTAATGTCGTACAAAGTTATTCTCGTTATGCGCACAAGAACCTTGATATGGAAGTTTGATTTGGTTGTGTTCGGTGCATCTGAGGAGAAAAGTTTTGTGTAAGTTTAATTTTAGAAATGAAACTTACCCCAACTCCGCCACTATCTCCAGTTCGACAAAAAAAGATTTTTTTTTAAATGGCCAACGCCCAAGATGCTTTCAACTATATTATCATCGCGAAGATAATACCCATCAAAATCGATTCACTGATATCGATCCATTTGGCAAGTGTATTGGGAGTTAGACTGATAGCCAGCAAAACCAAAGTACCGATTATGATATCGAAAAAGGTATAGAGGTAAAGAAAGAAATTAAAGGAAAAAGATCTGATAAAAACTAACAAAAAAAATGTAAATAGAAATGTAGAACGAGAACATACATGTAAATTATGGATGTTTTTATTTCTTGACTTAACGTTCTAGTAACCAATTAATTCGTGTGTAATAAGTCACCAAGTTAACATCAGAGTCCATTGCGTTCTTATTTCTGGATGAACAGCGAGAAGAAATTTAAAAAAAAAAAAAAAAAATTAGAAAAGTCCTCGAACTATTCAGTAATTTAAGTGCTACACGTAATACACGCTTACATGTCTCTTTCGATTCGTGATTGACTAGTCAGAAGAGTTTTCCGCAGTAGTTTGTCATTTCTTTCTCCGGTAGACTGATTGCCAACCAAGGCTATAGGCCACAATCTGCTCTGCTATTCAACTCATAGCTGTCGTGGAGATGAAATGTATATATATATATATATATATATATATATATATATATATATATATATATATGTATAAAGCAAATATATGGATATAGATCCTACACTATGAAGAAAATACAGAAAAAAATAGACAAAAATTTTAACATGAAATTATGCTGTATTAGTGTTAATATAAAGTCGACGTCGGACGTTTTGGTCTATTTAAGACCATCTTCATTCTAATGTTAATTATGTTTAAATAAAAATGTCCATGAAGATGGTGTTAAATAGACCGAAACGTCCGACGTCGACTTTATATTAACATTAATACAGCATAATTGTATGTTAAAATTTTTTGTTTGTTTTTTCTGTATTTTTCTTCATATATATATATATATATATATATATATATATATATATATATATATCGACTCTCCCGTCGAGATTCGACGTATGAGGGTCAACCAGGAAACCGACAGCCCGACACCGGCACATGAGATTTGATTATAGTGGTGAAGGCTTCGTGCAGGACCATCCACACTTTTGAAGGGACGAATACAGAGACCTGGTGCACCGAATGCCACAAGGTTCCCAAGCGACCCTCCGCAGGTTTTGAATTCAGAGTTGTCCTTCTCCTAGACCAGTTGCCAACCAATGCTATAGAACACAGTCTGTCCTGCTATTTTACCCATAGCTGGAGGGAGAGGAAGACGATTCATACCTTTCCCAAGGGTATTAGCACGTAAGTGAATGTAATGGATTCCGCTGGAGTTCGAATTCGGCCCTGCGATTCCTCAATCATATATATATATATATATATATATATATATATATATATATATATATATATATATATATATATATATATATTCCCCAAGGGTATTTGCGCGTAAGTAAATGTAAATAACTCTACGGAAATTCGAACTCGGTTCTTCGATTTCACCTTCCGAATCGATATTTATATTCGGTATTTTACAGACTTTTATTCTAAGGTGCAGTTTACGAATACATTTGAAGATTAGCTATAACTTTACTAAATTAATCATCGTCATTATTATTATTATTATTATTATTGTTATTTGATATCATCTATGAATTGATATTTCAGGAGGCTATTGCTATTCACGACTCAGTTCATAAACGCCACATGCAGACAAAGCATTTTCGTCAGCACATGAGCAGTTTACAAGCAGTGTTTCCACCTGCGCATTCCCAATAATGTCAGGTGTCCCCAAGTCGTCTTAACTAGAATAAACTTTCCCGGAAATAAGAATAATACGTATTATTATTGTAGCTGTATTATTATATTATTGTAATATTATAACAAAGAATAACACTTAAAAATGCCTGACACTTTAGCTGAAGTCCAGAAGAGATCATTTGTACATATACAGAAAATATAGTAAAAAGCCTAAACAAAAATATCTTGTATAATGAAACATTTTTAACGCTTTCCGAATACACAACAACTATTACTACTAATACTACTATTATTATCATTATTATTATTATTTTCTTTGATTTCTGGCGTTTACACATTTATTTCCGGGTCCCGCCCAGGGACCTAAGGTTAGAAATGGCATCATGACACTTTCCACTGGCAAAAAAAAAAAAAAAATTCGTAAAGTGTGGGCTGTACTTGTCAGAACAATTTTTTGTATCTCTTTGAGGCATGGACTTCCAGGTGTGACGTCCCCCGCCTGGTGTCGCCGCTCCCAAACGTGACGTCCGCCTGTCTGCGTCAGTCGTGCTATCCTGTCTTGTGACGACCAACTAGCTTGGTATTGGTCGCGGCACCAAATGTGACGTTCTAACCTTTCGGTGATTCGGATGGGAATCTGGTTAGATTCGGTAACAGCCGCGTCGTACCCAGCTCGCTTCCAACGTCTGGTTACCGAAGAAACTGCTTTGATTTCTAGTCTAACCTACCCACGTTGTGAATTGATCTAGGCAGACGAAATCAATCAGTCGCTGGGTCGTTCTTCAAGCTGAGTTCGAATAAGGGTGATATCGCACAAGTATATGTAAAAGAAAAGAAAATAATACCTCGAAAAGTTCAAATGTGTTAAAAAGGATAACAATATTTTATATTTGGTTGCTGAATATAGGACGACGTCTTTCTCCCAAACCGCTATATGTATTCCTGACACTTTGTTTTTGTTAGGCGAGTCTTAACATCTTAAGTTGTCTGTTCTTTTAAGAAACTGGTTCTTGGTGTGTCTTCAGGCGATATTCGTAAAACTTTTATTGGTGGTGTGAGTCTACGTCGTTCTTCAAAAATAACTTGTTCTTGGTTAGAAGATGAGTCGGAATTGCGTGAATCTTTCATGTCAGCTCTGCGAGGCTATTAACTCTGCAACTGTCTCTGCCAAATGCCAACTCCAACCGGATCTGGATCTGGAACTGCCCGAACTGATTTTCGCTCGCTGCGACTTTGCTTATATAGACGCCGATCAAAATCGGGGTGGTCTTGTCGGGGTTTGAGGTTACTTGATAATTCCAAACCCACAATCCACTTCCTTGTCTTCGGTCAGGAAAATTTTATTAATTACCATTTTTGGAAGTATCTTCGTCTTCCCAGCTCCTTTTGTTCTCATATTGGTATCTCACCATGCCCTCAGAGGGTGTCAACGGGTTTCCCCTCTCTCTCACAGTGGCATCTCACACCTATCCCCTCAATGGGTGCCAGCAGGCCTCCCGCCCTGCCTCACATGATCACCTCCGCCTGGCTCTTGTTATCATTCAGCCAATGGGCACTCAGCAACGTGGGTGTGGCCAGACTAGTCTTGTTTTTTTAAAAAAATCTTGCTCAAAGAAAAAAAAATCTTATCTTTTATTTTCTTTTTTCACTTTTCCTTTTCTTTCTTCCCTTCGAGGAAAACTCACACCCTAGACTTTTTATCTTTTAACCGAATTACCCGGAAGTCGTCAACGAAATTTTTGCCAATTAACAAGTGGGTGGTCAACCAGACATACTCACTCTCCTGGCGCCAACCACTGATACGATAAAACAATTCCGCCAATACACAGCCGAATTCATATGGAAGTCGTCAAAGAAATTTTCGCCAATTTCTCATAAAATAGTTTCGCTCTCATAGCCGAATTTCAACACACAATATCTTGTCCAAACGATATCTTCCCATCGACAAAGGCTTAACCTATGGTTTTGTTTTTTGTTTTTGCAACTCTTGTGTGGTCAACGAACATTTTTGTTTCTCGGTCAGTAGATGACCTATTTAATTTTTATCTCTTTAGAATTCTGTGTTAGCTCCAAATGGCATTCCCGTGAAAGAGTTTTATGTTTATCTATTTAGAATTCTGTCTCTGGGGTTATTTGGCCAACCTGGAACTTCCACCCGACCCGTAACCTAAATCAGATTATTTCCAGTATCTTCTTTTTTTTTTCTTCTTGACAATAGGAAATAAAAAAAATTTACCACTTTTCCTTGTCAGAAAAATAACACCTCTTAGTGTCCTTTTCGTGATGGCTTTTTATCATCTAAATTTAATTCTCGCCTCTCTTTTTTTTCTTTCCTTTTTCTTCTCTCCTTCCAGCAACCCTAAATGGTGTCACACAGGAATCCCTTCAATTATTCTACTGCAATTTTTTCCAACCATTCCTAGGGCTTCAACTACAACAGGGATTGTTGATGTTCCCAGATGCCACATATTTGAGTTTTCTATTTCAAGGTCCTTGTATTTTGACAGCTTTTTGAATATCTTCAAAGATACATTGCAGTCAGCAGGGACTGCCATATCAATAAGGAGTCACTTTCATTATTATTATTATTATTATTATTATTATTATCTATATAATATATGCGAATGCCAGTGTGTTTTTGTGTCACACTTTTTAAAGGGACACAACTCACTAATTTTCAATAGCTCATCTTATATAAAATAAATACTAACATCACTGTTTCACTCTCACCTTTATTGAGCTTTACTCCTAGAGGCCTTAGTCCAACGTATTATACCATTTAGAAATCAGGCCGACTCTTTGGGCAAATTAAAAAAAACAAACAATCGGGGTGGATGCGGAGCTGCATTCCTGAAAATTTCCATTCCCAAGTTTTTATTACTGTGATTGTTTTCAGCGATTTTTTTGCAATTTTTTGCGATTAAATTTTAGTACTTAAAAAAAAACAATTTGGAAATAACTTTGGGAATAATCGAAATTAATTTCGAAATCCAGCGAAAGTCACCCATGAAATAAAAAGAATTGTTTGTACGGAAAGTAAGGACCTACGTACATCAAAGAGTCTTTAAATTAAGTGGCGGCTGAAGAATTATCGTTGAACTTTTAAAAGGCAAGCTTAAATTTTAATGCAGCAAACAATTTTGAGTTATTTATTATTATTATATTTATTATATATTTATTGTTGCCTATCGCATTTACTCCTTCTTACATATTGCAATGAAGACCCAGTGAAGAGCCCATCGCAGAAACTAGATTAAATGATGCCCGATAGGGAAGATTTAAGCTTGTTTTTTATATTTATTATAATTCCATTAGCAATAATATTCAATTTAACCGTTTCTAGAGAATTATATTAAATTCGTAAAAAATACATGTATTCTCAAGAGATTTCGAAAATAAATTTTAACTGATTAACAAAAAAAAGATAATATTTTGATACGTCATAATACGAAATTAATTCGAAGATTATTCCATTTTAGTGACATGATTATGTTCACTTCCAGAGATCACTCTTATGTGTCAAGCGTAGAATTTTCTGGTAGAAAAATTAAATCTTTGACTTTTATTTGTGTTTAGGGGTTTTGGTTTGGGTTTGTTTATCGGCATATCAACTCCTTATGGATTATTTAATGCCGTAATTCATTTTTCTTGGGAACTTTGGTCATTTAGCCCCCAAAATTATTGGTGCTATTCATACAATAATACTGTATTTTTATATTTTCATAATGTTTCGACCCCAGTTCTGTCTCGTATTTTTGGCTGCAAAAGTTGGTTCTTGAGTTCTAATATGGTTTCTATAGAATCTAATAAATTTAAATCTCGTTTCTTTCATGGTTTAATATGTTTATTTCTGTTTTATTATTATTTGTCTAATTATATCATCCAGTCCTTTGTTGTTTCTATGTATGTTAATAAGGCAATAATTGTCTTGTATGAGAATTCTAGCTTCCATCTTCTTTACAGAGTATGTATAGATTATCTGCATCTGCTTTTTGGATTACTATTATTATTATTATTATTATTATTATTATTATTATTCCTTTGATTTCTGTTGTATACTGTTGTAGCCTAGAAAAGGTCATTGAATGAGGAATAACTAAAACGGTGGTTGAAAATGAAATGGTAATCTTTATAAAATCAACAAAATACAATACTCGTCAGCGGAATGAAATAGGTAAACCACTGCTAGTGGTGGACTACTTAGACATCATTTTACTCTCGCTTACATTAGTGTCCAACGTATTTATGAGTATTGGGACATAACCATTAGTGTTCATTCGTATAGTATATAACATTTTCCTTCCTTGCTACTTTTCTTCCTTTCGTCCTTCCTTCTTTTGTTCTTTTCTTTATTCTTTCTTTCTTTTTGTATGCTTCTTTCTAAACCTCTTTTCTATTTTTACCGTATTCTCTGCCCCAATGATGTTTTTCTTCTTTCTTTCTTTCTATGGTCTTTAAGTCCTATTTTCTTTCTTTCTATCTTTCTTTACTCCTATAGTCTTTAACCGCTATTTTCTTTCTTTCTTTCTTTCTTTCTTTCTTTCTTTCTTTCTTTACCCCTATGGTCTTTAAGCGCTATTTTCTTTCTTTCTTTCTTGACCCCTATGATCTTTAAGCCCTATTTTCTTTCTTTCTTTCTTTCTTCACCCCACCCCCGTGGTCTCTAAGCCTTATTCTCTTTCTCTCTTTCTTTCTTTCTTTCTTTCTTTCTTTCTTTCTTTCTTTCTTTCTTTCTTTCTTTCTTTACCCCTATGGTCTTTAAGCGCTATTTTCTTTCTTTCTTTCTTTACCCCTATGGTCTTTAAGCGCTATTTTCTTTCTTTCTCTTTTGACCCCTATGATCTTTAAGCCCTATTTTCCTTCTTTCTTTCTTTCTTTCTTTCTTTCTTCACGCCCCCGTGGTCTCTAAGCCTTATTCTCTTTCTTTCTTTCTTTCTTTCTTTCTTTCTTTCTTTCTGTCTTTCTTTCTTTCTTTCTTTCTTTCTTTCTTTCTTTCTTTACCCCTATGGTCTTTAAGGGCTATTTTCTGTCTGTCTTTTCTTTCTTTCTTTCTTTCTTTCTTTCTTTCTTTCTTTCTTTACTCCTATAGTCTTTAACCGCCATTTTCTTTTCTTTCTTTCTTTTTTCTTTCTTTCTTTCTTTCTTTCTTTTTCTTTCTTTACCCCTATGGTTTTAATCGCTATTTTCTTTCTTTCTTTCTTGACCCCTATGATCTTTAAGCCCTATTTTCTTTCTTTCTTTCTTTCTTTCTTTATTTCTTTCTTCACCCCCCCCTCCCGTGGTCTCTAAGCCTTATTCTCTTTCTTTCTTTCTTTCTTTCTTTCTTTCTTTCTTTCTTTACCCCTATGGTCTTTAAGCGCTATTTTCTGTCTTTCTTTCTTTCTTTCTTTCTTTCTTTCTTTCTTTCTTTCTTTCTTTCTTTACTCCTATAGTCTTTAACCGCTATTTTCTTTCTTTCTTTCTTTCTTTCTTTCTTTCTTTCTTTCTTTCTTTACTCCTATAGTCTTTAACCGCTATTTTCTTTCTTTCTTTCTTTCTTTCTTTCTTTCTTTTTTCTTTCTTTACCCCTATGGTCTTTAAGCGCTATTTTCTTTCTTTCTTTCTTGACCCCTATGATCTTTAAGCCCTATTTTCTTTCTTTCTTTCTTTCTTCACCCCCCCGTGGTCTCTAAGCCTTATTCTCTTTCTTTCTTTCTTTCTGTCTTTCTTTCCTTCTTTCTTTCTTTCTTTCTTTCTTTCTTTCTTTCTTTCTTTCCTGATCCCTATGATCTTTAAGTGCTATTTTCTTTATTTCTTTCCTTCTTTCTTTCTTAACCTAGAAAAAGTTACTGAATGAGGAATGATCCAAACGAAGGATGGAAATGAAATGGTAATCTTTATATCACCAACAAAATACAATACCCGCCAGCAGCGTGAAGTCGGTCCACCACTGCCTGTGGTGGTCGACTTAGCATATTACAATATTTACCTGCCTCCCCATGATGTAGGATCCGACACAAGGCCAAATTTAATGTGAGGTAATCCGAGCCCGTGAGCCCAGGCAAAAATTGCAAGTAGACCCTGCATATGCGGGATCGGGTATCTGTAAACCTCCCCGGACGAGACTCTGCTCTTTGGCATAGTCTTGTCCGATTTCCTCTATGCCCAATGACAGAGAGTTCGACACGGCAAGAGCTTCCCACGTTTCCAGCCCACGCTACCAGCTTAGGCAGCATATTGTCCCCACTTACAACAGTGTCCAACGTATTTATGGAGATTGAGGCATACCTATTAGTGTTCATAGGTACGCTATATAACATATATAAATTTCCTTACTTGTATAACCAGAGAAATAAGGTCAGAAATAGCTTCATGACATTTTCCACTCATCATTTTTGTTTAAAAATATAAAAGAAAAAAACACCTAATATCACACAGAGTTTGCATGGATAACGCTCTTCGTAACATGGGAGATGTACTTGTGAAAATAATTTTTTTGTATTTCTTTAAGGCATGGCCTAAAATTAATCTCTTCAATGAGTCAAGCAAATCCTTTTTCAATCAATCCAATGGCTCAAACTAAAACTGGAAGTGTTGATGTCCTCCGGTCCCAGAATTTTTACATTTCTACTTCAAGATCACTGTATTTAGATCATTTTTGAAGTACACCAAAGATACATTACAATCTGCCCATAAGAAAACGCATTCTGTTTTTGTCGTCTTTGATTACGATTTTTGAGCAATTAGCTTAGATTGTACTCTGAGTAAAAGGATATATAATTAAAATAGTTAAAATATAAACAATTCCGAGACATAAGCAGTGGAAATTGAACAGTTTACCCCGTTAGATTTAATAAAGTGCTCAGTTCAGGATTTGCTGTAGGTTACCCAGATCATTATGCACCTGAGGAAGGCCGCTGTATACAAGGGCAGAAACAATATGATAAAAACAAAGATGAGGACAATAGTCTGAATATGAATTATGAAAATAGTGATAACTCCTCATCCCATAAATTTAGACAGAAGTTAAAATTAATATTATTATTATTGTTTTCATTAATGTTATTGTTATTTTTGTTGTTTTTTTTTGTACAAAGAGAGAAATCAACGCTAGATGTGACAAGTACCAATAAGTACGTTCATTTTTTTTTTTTTTTTTTTGTAATTCACATATTTGAGGGATGCCGCGAATTTGATTCACGTGTTTGTTTGCTGCTTTGTATATCATTCTAAAAGCACCAGTACCAACAAGTAGCATAGTCGTCTTGAAAATGCCACATTGTACGGCGTTCTATCTACATGTCCTTATTAAATTCACTTGGTTTTAAAACGTTTTCGAAGATGTAATTTTTGCCAGCTGGGGCTGCCATATCTATCAGAGATGCAACATGAAATTTGGCAATTGGGTCCAGTCGGATTGCATTGATTTTCATATAAGTCTGTACGTTGAATTTCCAAAAGATTGTAGTATCATCTTTCTAATCGACTTGTGGAGGCTTATGTTCCGACCAATTCTTTTTTGCGAGGGAGGAGGAATATGCGACATATTATTATTATTATTATTATTATTATTATTATTATTATTATTATTAAGTAGAAGAAATCTGAAAAAAATGTTTTCTGCTTATAGCTGATTCGTTAATTTACTTTTTCCTCATTTCGTTTTCTATTCTTTCTTTTTTTTTATTCATTTTTTTTCTGTTTTATTTTTCTCTTCATTCTTTTTCTTTTCTCTTTTCCTTTCTCTTCATTCTTTTTCTTTTCTCTTTTCCTTTCTCTTCATTCTTTTTCTCATATTTCTTTTTCTTTTTTCACATTTTGTTTGTTCTCTTTTTTCTTTTACTCTTTCTTTTTCTCGTTGTTTTTCTTTCATTTTCGTTTCATTTTTTCCCTTTTTTTTTCGTCATTTTTCTCTCCTTTTTTCTTTTATTTTTCTTTTATTTTTATTTTTATATTTTTCTTTTTCATTTTTCTTTGACTGCTTTATTTTTCTTTTTTTCTTTTTCTCTATTTTTTGACATTTTCTTACCTCTTCGCATTTACCCCTTCAAAATATTCCCCGATTCAAAAACTTTTTTTTTTCAGTTTTCTTTCATTTCAATTTATTACTTCAATTTTATTCTTTTTTCTTTCTGTTCGAATGCATTTTCTCGACAGTTGATATTTTTACTCACAAATTTTTCCAGTGTTTGCTTTTCACTATTCTTCTATTCTAACCTTCCGAAAGAAAAAGAAAAAATATCGGATCCTAAACATTTCACTCAATTATTTTAATTCGCCACTTGTCGTGTATATTTTTCTTCCGGCTTCTTAAGTCTTAATATTTTACAATCTGTCATTTTCTCCCAGTGAATATAAGCTTTTTTTTTCCTTCATTATTTCTGGGTTTTTTTTCGGTGTTTTATTTGCTTCACATCTTGCCTTTCATACTTGACATGCGTCGACACTGAAACTGGAATTGGCGTGACGTGTTCAAATTCCGCCACAGCATTATCTGTTCGCATTCTCAATTGTGACCTTGGGAAAAGAATGAATTCATTTGTACTTCACGTAGATATGGATTAAATAAGAGAATTGAAGAGGATCTCTAGCCATGTTTCACAACAAGTCTAGGATAAGGACAACTCTGGATAGAAAAAGAAACATGGAGAAATCAACGGAAAAACAAATTCAAGAAATTTTCCGTGTAGTAATGTAAATTATCAGAGAATAAAGAAATCTGTGAAAAGGCACGATGACCAACTCAATTAATGAACACCGTTTTACAGACACACGTACATAAGTTAACACCAATAAGCTAAGTGACAAAGTATATATTTGTATTAATTTCATGTATACATATATGTGTGTGTGCGCGCGCGTGTGAGTACACATACACACACACACACACACACACACACACACTCACGCACACACATATATATTTTTGAAACATGGTTACAACTGTGTAGCGGAAAAACATATTTTAAATCAATTAATTTACAATATTAATGCTCTGTAAATTTACATTGAGCACAGCACTATTTTGTAAAAATAAAAAATATCTATAAGAACACCGGAGTATATATCTTACTGTTCTTTTATTATATATATATATATATATATATATATATATATATATATATATATATATATATATATATATTATTAATCGCAGGATTTTTCAAACTGTTTATGGTATCAGTTTGTAATGAAATTCTAATACAGAGTACACCACAAACTGATATCATAAACAGTGTGAAAAATGCTGCGAATTTTTAAATTAAAATTCGTAGGGGAAAATGATCATTTACTAAAGTTATCTTAATTCCAATTGTAAAGAAAGTTTTCCTCTGTTTAATGAAAATTAACATTCAGCGCTCTTTGTGAGTCAGTTTTAACATATTTCAAATTCTACGTTGTGTTATTATTATACCAACGGATTACTATATATATATATATATATATATATATATATATATATATATTTTTTCATATCCTTTTCTGCTCTTATCAATATCACCTTGAAAATTGCGCCGCTGTTAAGTAGTTTCAAGTGGCATTTTTTTATTTTGTTTTTACAATAAATTATTATTATTATTATTATTATTATTATTATTATTATTATTATTTCCATTGATTTCTAGTGTGTACACATGCCCAGAGACCTAAACTTAGAAATGACATCATGGCATTTTCCACTGACATATATATATATATATATATATATATATATATATATATATATATATATATATATATATATATATTAAGAAATGGACAAAGTCCGACAATTTATTTATTAAAGACATTTTTATGTTTAACGTTTTTTTTTTTATAGATACAAGTATTTAAGTAAATGCTCTGTTTATAAAAAAACAATATTAAATAACCTTTACCGGCCTGAATGTCTGAGAAATGTTCATAGAAAATATTCGTCCTTTGAAGTTTATAAGCAGTAAATTCGACCTTGTCTACCGAACGCTCCTTTGTGGCCGGTCGGTAAGGCACGTCAGCGTAAATGACGGTTCCGTATAGGATGCAGGTTCGAATCCTGTCAAAGGACGAATATTTTCTATGAAAATTTCTCGGACATTCAGGCCGGTAAATGTTATTTATTGCTGTTTATTATAAAACAGAGCATTTACTTAAATACTTGTATCTATAAAAAAGAACGTTAAACATAAAAATGTCTTTAATATATATATATATAGATGAAGTCCTTTATAAGGTGTGGGCTGTACTCGTGAGAACATTTTTTTTTGTATTTCTTAAGGATATGGTCTTCCAGGAATCCCTTCATTGAGTCTACTGGAATCTTTTACAACCAATCCGAGGGCTCCAACTAAAACAAGAATAGTTGATGTTCCCATGTGCCAGATTTTTTGATTTTGATTTCCAAGTGCTTGTATTTTGATGGCTTTTTGAAGATCTTCAAATATATATTGCAGTCCGTAGGGACTGCCATATCAAGAAGGAGGCACTTATTATTATTATTATTATTATTATTATTATTATTATTATTTCTTTGATTTCTGCTGTATGCGTATTTTCTTCCTGGTACGAACTAGATACCTAAGCTCAGAAACGGATTAGAAAATAATAAGATCACACACATTTCACATAGATAAAGCTTTTCGTAATGTGTGAGATTGAGTTGTGAGTACGATATTTTGTATTTCTTTAATGTATGGGCTACCAGTTATCCTTTCAATGAGACTATCAGAACCTTTACCAAAAATGTCGATGCCTTCCCATACAACTAGAATTATTGATTTCCTGCTGGTCCACATTTTTTAGACGTCTACTTCAACATCCTTGTATTTTGATAGTTTTCTGAAGATTGTCAACAATAAACTACAATATGCACAATATGCAGGCTGTCCGGGCGATTAGCTGTGATTGTTCTGTCCGTTGTAAAGTCCCATAAAGCTGTCACAATTTTTATGTCTGTAACTGAGACTGGGTGTTTTTTTTTCTTTTCCGTAAATATTGCATATTCTCCAGTGAAGATATTGACCAACTATCCTGCTGAGTCTTATATTCAGTGGGTGCTAATACCGTGCGACCTCAATCAAGATGATCATTTATTTATAGCATAATCTGTATTTCACTTTAACAGAATTTTTCAGTATGTGTGCTTGGTAATTTCTATTTAGCAAGCATTGTCCATTTCCATTTGTTTCAGCTTCAATGCAACAGTACGGTGGGTACGGGGTGTGACAATATCAGCTTTTTTTTTTTTTTTTTTTGCCACGGGCCCATTATTAACCATGAAGAACCTCCTCTTGCCATCGTTTCTGCATTTGGTACATTGATTTTGCTTTTTTAGACACTTTGTTGCTGCAGTTTGTCTCTTATGGTTTATTTTTCACCTCTTCACCAACTTGAAATGACATTTTGAATTTGTTGGCTTTATTTATTACTGAATACATTTTCTTATTTCTTTCATGTTCTTTGACAGAGATCATCATCCCGTCTTCTGTTGTTTACAGGCATCTTTGAAAACCGATTCTTGTGGTTTTGTGTGACACTTCTAGTTGAACTAATCCTCTGCCTCCTTCAGATCTGGAAACATGCAGATGATCAAAATCAACTTTGGGATAAAGAAACTGTACTGCACCACAGGCAGTCAAAGTCTTGATGACTGATATTATCATTGTTACTTTATTTTTACTTAGATAAAAAAAAACTACACTATAACTAATAACTGAATACGGGTACAAACATTAATATTCATAAACCTCTCATGTCAAATTATTTCAAATGAACCTAAGTTTTTACCTTATTTTCACCCTGTATGTTCTGTAAAACCGTGTTAGTTAGTATCCGACAGATATCCTAACGAATAAGAAAGAAAAGAAGATTTTTCCTTGATAAAGCATGAAGATGAAATGCGTCGGATAAAACTTTTTTTCCGACGCATTTCATGCTTTATCAAGGAAAAATCTTCTTATCTACACAATTGTTCTGGAAATTTTGCTATATTGTCAACATGGAAAAAAAAAGACTCTTAGTATAAAGGAAGGTAACATTAGCCAGAAAGAGGCTTACGCAAAGAGTATCTCTCTATTTTTTAAATTTGGATTTAATTTAAGTATGAAAACAAAAACATTTTGCTTCAGTTTTGCCTTAATAAAGTCGAAAATGAAACGTGACGGCAAAAACTAAGATTTCTTCCCAATTGTCATTCTTATAGCAATTTGGCTTATCCAAAGAATTGTTCTGGAAATTTTAATAGGACCTTTGGTTTACATAATATCTGAGTCATGTCGTACGCAATTTACCATGATACACATTTACGACGCTATGTGTAATGACTATGATGATCTAATCTCTTATGTGACAATGAATATTAGGACATCTCACAGAAAAAGTGATCTGAAGTGAGAAATATGTTATTATGGTCAGAGCATGTAAGAAAGATAAATATTTATGTGAAATAGGAACAACAGTGAAGCAGGATTCTACTTTCTTTTCTATTACCATGATGTTCTCTCTGTACAAGGTCAGAGAGCCACACGAGTTAGAGTGTTACATAGTAAGAAGCTTAAGCCTATATGTGCGGAGGATAACGAATGAAACTGCATAACAAAATAGGAATGCATAGGGAATGAGGTTAGATCGCTAAAAACTGCAAGACGTGGCTGGTCTTCGACGTAAAGATAAAGACTTGTGGAAAATAAGAAGTGTAGATCATCAGTACATTCTCGATGGATATAGCGATAGAACAGTTAGATGCCTGCAACTTCTCGTCTTTAAGAAAGGTGTTGCTGATTGGAAAAAAAATTTGTCACCCTCAAGGACGCTCTCGGACGCTGTCCAGTGTGAAAACAGAAGACTAGGCAGCGCGTGTTCATGTATGGCAGCAGTACTCCAATTATCGGCCTGCTGTGAGTGTTAGAAAGGCAGGGATGAGCAGGAGGATTCTAGTATTTGCTGGAGCGGTACAGAGACCATTTGCCAGTATCTTTAGACATGGATCGTATATACGAGTTCGGCTTGGGGTCTGGGCTGAGTTTAATTCCCAACAGGCGCTCAAGACACGGAGTCTCCTAGAAGCATCATTTTTTTTTATTCCAGTCGCTGAAAGTTCCGGATTTTATAGGCGATGATGGAATGTTACTATTTTGGTTTTCGAGACCTTGAATGTGACCAGCAAGTTTTCATCCAACTCCCTACCCTGAGCCGTTAGAGCTAGATCAGAATAAATTTCATTTATTTGGCCGTGCTCACATATACAGCTGTTTTCATCAGCACAGATATTCACAAATGATCGGGATAAGATAGAGTTGAAAATTTCTGGAATATTTAAGGAAAGGCGGTTTAAAAATTTAACACACACAGAGAATATACTGATAGCAAGAGAAGCATAAAGCTATAACATGTAAAAACTACTTAACCAGTTCGTGTAAAGTGTGCGTAAAAAAAAAAGAATAGAAAAGAAAAAAAAACGGGAAATTAGTGAAAATCCATGATGTACAACATACTAAAATAACTCAGTTTATAACAAAAGCTGTAACGAAGAAGAAAAATTTACAGAAAAAAAATCTTAAATATAAAAACAACGTAAAATTATATCGCATCTAATCTCCACTAGAGCAGCGAATAATGGCCGATATCTTCAAGATGATGCGATAGACGCTGTGTCCTACTGATTAATTCTGATAATGCCTTGACCACAACGTGTTATAAACGAAAACGTTTTATGTAAAAATTCTAATTTTACGGAAAGAAAAATATTTGAAATGAGAATTTCTCAGTTGAAAACAGCAGGTAACCCATTTAACGTGTGTACGAAAGAATTGGCATATCAAGGAAAAACAATGATAGCAATATTTCAAAGGTTACTTAAAACAACACAAAAACGAAAATGTTGAGAGTCATCATCACCTCTTTCCTGAAAAGCGTGGAATATAAGAAAGATATGTGTCCTACAGTTTTTTTGTTTTTTTTTTTTACTGGCGAATATCTTGAGTAAAAATTTAATCACAATCTCTTCACAGAGACATACGCCTTCTTTATCGGAAATAATTAATAGTGATATTTTGTGAATAAGCCTGCCGTCAATGTTCATGTTATTGTAAGTGGTGGTTTTAATATATATATATATATATATATATATATATATATATATATATATATATATAACAATATATATATATATATAAATATAATATGAAGAAATATAGTCTTAAGGTGTTACTATATTTATGGGATAAAGTGCTCAATATCAGAGATAGAGCGTGCGTAAATATAAAAGTGAACATAGAAGTCAAGACTTAGAGCCGACAGTCTGTTTCATGCTATAAGCAATCACAGGGACACTTATATATATATATATATATATATATATATATATATATATATATATATATATATATATATATATATATATATATATATATATATATATATATATATGTATGATAGATAGATAGATAGAGAGAGAGAGAGAGAGAGAGAGAGAGAGAGAGCAACAACATAACATGTTAAGAACTTGAAATTTGAAATCTATTATTAGCATTCGTTTTGTAATGATATGTTTTCCGAGCATGGCGGTCTGCTAAGCGGCTCGCCAAGGTCTGTTAAAGACACCTGTTCCCGCACATCGGTGATTTTTCAACACCCATAGAACGAACTTGTGGATGACTTGCGAATTCGTGCCGCATACAAGATTAGCCATTAAATGACCTGAACATGTTTGACGTTTTAAAACAAAGTATTCAGTAGAATTATTTTTCATAATAAAAGACGGCAACATTTGTCATCATCTTGTTGGGTGGTTTTATAAACATCATCGTACTGACTACGTAGTCAACCTCCCAACAAAATCTTATAATAAGCCAGAATCACTCAGAAAGAGAACTTTTCTGTGACATTCGTACGTACCCAGCTAAGTTATTATTATTATTATTATTATTATTATAAACTGATCTGAGAGTCGAAGATAAAACTAATTATCGCTAATTCGAATACCCAAAATAAAAGAACTGATTGATAGTCAATGCTGTGTGAGCCCTTAGGTCTTAACTCGTTGTACATGAAGTCTAATATCTTGCGGTATAGGTACATTCGTTTCAAACATTTGGTATCTTCCGGTGATTCCAGTCAACTGATTTCCTAACGTTTTATATTTAAAAATAATGAAACACACGCACGCACGCACGCACACACACACACACACACACACACACACACACACACACACACATATATATATATATATATATATATATATATATATATATATATATATACATACACTAGCAGCATGACCCGGTGATGATGATGATGATGAGAAGAAGAAGAAGAAGAAGAAGAAGAAGAAGAAGAAGAAGAAGAAGAAGAAGAAGAAGAAGAAGTTAACCTTGTGTTAACCTGAAATGCAGATTCTATGATAAATATCCAGGGTGTACCCTGCTAGCACCAACTGAATATAAAACCGGGCATGACAAGGAGGGCCAGTATCTCCACTGCAAAATATACAACTTTTACGGGAAAGAAACTGCAAGAAATCTATACCAACATCAAACAAAACCGATTATAGAGATAGGACCTCAAAGAACTTTTAAGGACTTTACAGTACACAAAGTCAGAACAACCAAAGCTAATCGCCTTTGACATTATGCTCAAAGACCACAAAAACTAAATGTGATTTTTCATTGATAAGACAAGTCCCTGTACATTGTAATATATCTTTGACTATCAAAACACAAGGATCATGAAGTGAGATAATGAGGACATCAATAAATCCAGTTGTAGATGAAGCTCTCGTATTGACTGGAAAAGGTTTCAATAGATTCATTGAAGAGCTTCCTGGTGGCCCATGTCTTAAAGAAATACAAATATTGTACTCACGGATACAGCTCACACCTCACGAAGGGCTTTATCTACTTTATTTGTGTGTATGCTTTATTTTTCCTGAAATATGCTCAGTGAAAAAGGTCATACTGTCTTAGGTCTCTGGTTGGTATCCGAATAGAAATGTGTATACACCAAAAATCAAAGGAAAAAAATAAAACAACAACAGCAACAACTACAACAACATCAACGACAATAATAATAATAATAATAATAATAATAATAATAATAATAATAATTGATCCTTGCATCTTTTTTCCAGTAGCTCCCTTTTTAGAAACCGTTATTTATTTATTTCCTTGTAATGGGTTTTCTCTTGTTATTCGTTTATTTTTACCAGGAGTTCCAGTAATTCTTTTCTGTTTTTTTCTTTTAAATTTCAACTCCATTTCTTCTGCTTTGCCAGGCTTCGTTCTCCGTTGCTTATTTCTTTATCTGTCATCGTTAACATTGAAGGCAACCATTCAGATCCAAGCCCACAAATGAGCTGAGTTGTCATTTCCTATTGATTTATCCAAGCCTTTCCCTTTTAAACATCACAACGATTTTCCATTCAACTTCACACGGTCTTACTACCATAAAAACGTCTGATTTCAGTTTCTTTTTTTCCAATTTTTCTTTCCTTTTCCAATCCTATTCTGCACCTTTAAATTTTTTTCACCTATGTCTCCAACCTCGCAATCATTTAAAACAACAGCCACCCAGATATCTATCCATCTATATTAAGTAAGCCGTCGCCGTTCCTAAACGCATAAGGTCTACGCATGCGCATTCAATGCTAACATTTTAATGGCCGGCATCCCTTTAACCATAGTTATTTTTCGGTTTTCTTTTGTTTCGAGGATTGCTTATCGTTTCAATTGCATCTTCCCATTTATTTTTATTTTGCAACGACC
>CAHIKZ030000141.1:45000-105000 GCA_903632075.3 Acanthosepion pharaonis | reverse complement strand
GCATATCTGTTAAAATGAAATGCCAGTGTGATTTTCATTTTTGCGCCATTCAGACGACAATTTATCTATCGCAGCTTGCATATCCGTTAAAATGAGATGCCAGTGTGTTTTTCATTTTTGCGCCATTTGGACGACAATTTATCTATCGCATCTTGCATATCTGTTAAAATGAGATGCCAGTGTATTTTTCATTTTTTGCGCCATTTGGACGACAATTTATCTATCGCATCTTGCATATCTGTTAAAATGACATGCCAGTGTGTTTTTCATTTTTTGCCTCATTCGGACGACAATTTATCTATCGCAGCTTGCATATCTGTTAAAATGAGATGCCAGTGTGTTTTTCATTTTTATCCATCGCACCCTGCCTATTTATATGAACGTATTTCTCTGATTCTTATGACGATATCTCGTACCGCTATTTGTTTGGAAACAAGTGTTTGGCTCTTACTGTAAAACTGCGCAACACGATATGCAAAGAGCTAACTAGGTTTCATAAATTATGCATTCATGTCCGGCAAGGTAAGGTCATTGAATCATTAAGAAAGATTTTTATTCAAACAATCCGTAACCTACGCTGGTAAGAAACAGCTCCAATTGAATCGAGAAGGACTACAGAGAATACACAAAAAAATGAGAATGCGACAGTTAGAGGTTTCTTCATTAGATTAATTGAAATTGCGCAGAGATGCAATTCTAAGAACGAAACAGGTCCAACTGGAGTGTACATGCTACGCAGATGATAAGTAGAGATTGAAAAATTTACAGGAATATTAGATAATTTCGGAATGGTAAAAGGAAGAGCTCATCATTAAAACAAAACAATTTTTTTTTATGGAAGAACGAAGTGAAAAATACCCCGGAAGTTGTTCAAGATTGGCCTATAGAGGCAAGAGGAGAGGCCGTGTGTCTAGGCTGTGTTATGAAAATAGTTGTAGCTGGCGGATGGCATACAAGCCGATATCTCATCATCATCAATTGGGCCGCCGTAGAGAAGAGTTATGAGGATGCAAGACTCGAAACTGTTAATGACACTCGGCTAAAAACATCACTGATGACGTGTGTCCACTGTTCGAACTGACGTATTTAACGAAAAATATATATATATATATATATATATATGAAAATATATAGAAAATAGGAAGGAACTGGTTAGGTAAATAATCCAAAGTTCCTTAGTATTTTAGTTATTATTTTTTAAAATAGTGCTCGATACAAAAGTAGACATAAATATACTTATTTATTTAAAAAATATGATTCCAATTCGATGACATAAGAGGTCTCATGTTTCAAAACAAGAGCCGAAAAATTCAATATGATTATTTGAATTAAATTGACTTAAAGTAAGCGAAATGTTTTTTGGAATAACGTATTTCTGAAATTTACGTGTTTTAATAATTGAAATCAAAATTTCCATGGTAACAGCTAGGGCGAATTGTTTAAATTGGGTAGGCGTATGTTGGGTGTTAATAATAAGTATCAGTATATAGTAACTATCATAGATGTCAAGTCAGGGATATATATATATATATATATATATATATATATATATATATATATATATAATATATAATAAAAATATTAAAAAAATAAAATCTTCAGACACACTTGGTTGTATATCAATTCAATATTCCTTCGGTTTTATTATTATTTCATTTAGATTCCTCGACTAGTTTCGGTCAACAAGGCCATCATCAGGAGAAAAATAATTTTCTGCTTGCTGGTAGCAGTGAACTACAGAAATGAATGTCTTGGGAGAGAAAATGAACTTTTGTCTGTAGTTTTCATTTGTTTTTGTTTTTTTATATTTATTTTTTATCATGAATTTTGGTCAAACAGTCTCTTTTTTGTTGTTATTTAAGATAAGAGCTGGATGGATTCATGCTGCACTGAATTCCCTTGGTCATTTTGACAATTGCATTGGTTCCTGGAAGGGGATGTGTCTCTGTTAAGTGTGTATGTGCTATTTGGTTCTTAAGGAGTGAGTGAGTATGATGTGTGTGTGTATATTCGTGTGGGTGTGTGTATAAGCGTGAAACCTCAAGGCCTCCGTAAGCATGTCTGTCTTGTGTGGGTGAGAAATGTGGATAGGTTTTGATTTGTAGGGTTATATATTAATACTATCTATATTGTTAAATTTATGGTTAAGCCCGGCGAGATAGAGCGTTTTTAAACGTAGTATCAGCTTTTTTTCATGGAACTGAAAAATCTTTCTAATATTATCTGCTCTGGACTTTGATATTCTCTCAATTATAATGAATTTAGCATATATATTATATATATATATATATATATATATATATATATATATATATATATATATATATATAAGTTATTTATTTTTAATTCAGCCAATATTGTTGGTGTATATATATATATATATATATATATATATATATATATATATATATATATGTGTGTGTGTGTGTGTGTGTGTGTGTGTGTGTGTGTTTTTAAAAAATGAATGAGAATGAATTCGACAGAAAATCAATTAATTTTTCAAGCGAATAGAAACTAAAACGAGACAGCTGTTGACAGTCAGAAAATCGGGGCTGAATTATTTAAGATATGGGAAAAATGATGGTTGGAGAATATAATACTAACCGAATTCATTACAGTAAATGTAAATATGTTAACTCATTTCATGAATAGACCCTCTTCCTAGGTATGACGATAAACTACATCTGGTAGCAAGGCTATTGACTTGGAGGCTTTCAGGAGCGTGGAACCACCTCTTGTTGCAGTTATTCTAAGGTCCCCCTTGACCCAGTGTGGTAGCACCTGTTAGGGTACCAGATATGGGCAAAGAGTGAATCACGAAACTGGGACCGAAATATGAAACATACAAATACATTTTTGTATTAAGAATACCAGCGATAAATTTATCTATTATATCAATTACCATCAATAAGTTATTGGAAAAGGAAGAGAAACATTACCAGCCATATGTTTTTTTTTAAAAAAAAAAGCAAAAAAACTACCGATTTCGACATTAAATGACCAATAAGGAGTTGATATCCCGTTAAATAAACCAAATCAAACCAAACGTGTAGTCACTCAGATGGTGGTAGAAAAATGAACACAAAGGTGCTAAAGAGGTATCTCATTTTCCCTTTTCCACTTACCGTTTACTTTAAGGTATATATATTTTCTCTGATATAGAAAAAAACTCCAGATCACATTCCTCAATTTGGGAAAACCCAAGACTCGCAGTTTCCCGCTTGTGGAATATGTCTTCGCCAAGGGCATAGCACATGAATCCGGCCCATTTAAATCTGGCTTCCTAAACATTGCTCCTCCAAATACAGGATTATCTCCATATTATATGTAAGACACTTCCTTTTTGTTTTTCCTTACACTTTGCCCTGCTGTGTAAATATTTATGATATATTTTTGGGATATTTGTATATATGTATATATATATAGATTTGTATGTCGTATTAGTATAAAAGACTTTCAGGGAATAAATCATATTTGTCATCCGTTTTTCCTTTCAGCCATTCCGTTCCGTTCGTTAAATACGGCGTGATTATATGTGATATGTTAATGCCCATAATGGGGGAAATCCGGTGTAGGTATAAATCTTTCTTTTATAGCTTCTCCCAACAAAAATATCACATTGCAAGAAAGTTCCGTTTTAGGTGAGTTACCAGAAAAATTAGCTGAAAAATAAATGTTTTTGTATTCGAAAACGGGTATATTTTCATATAAAAGCCAATAAACCCTAAGCGTATTGTGCTGATATTCCCACTAGTATTTTATTTCCATCTCTCTGTCTGCGTTATGCATTTACTTCTTTGTACATCGCCTGTTTCTGACAAATATAAAAGAAGAAAAAACTCCGCTTCTTGCTGAGCGGGTTTCGTATAATTTTTTTGATTGATTACCTATGGAATATACGTGTTTATGAAGTGTAAACATTAACCTTCCCTAGTCAGTCGCACCTGTACAAGACAAACAAGTGCCTTGGTAATTCGCATTGGCCTAACACACACAAACACACAGCATACATAGATACACACATTTACTGTATATTCTCGTGTATCATGCTACATTTGAAGACCTAATTTTGAAACGAAAATGAAGGGGGTCCCATCATAGATAAGATATAAAATTAGCAGATGGGCCAGCGGTATATATATATATATATATATATATATATATATATATATATATATATATATATATATATCGTGGAGAAGTGACCCATTTAAAATTAACTTAAAAATTAGGTTTTCAAAAGTCGCATGATACGCGAGTACATATATATATATATATATATATATATATATAAGGAACAGTAAGAAATATAATCCGGTGTTCTTACAGATATTTCGTGTTCTTGTTAAAAATAAAAGTATCTATAATAACACCAAATTATATCTCTTACTGTTCTTTCTTTCTTTCTATATATACAGTGGGTAGCAAAACTATTTAACACATTGGTTTTTCTTATATATCTCAAAAAATAACAGATCAATTTCAACGAAACTTATAGGAAATATTTAAACGAACATTGTCGATCAAAACATAGAAGGAAAATTTAAAACCACTGTTTTGAGAAACATTTATTAACAGTAGATAAAATAACCCATATGCAAAAGTATTTAACACCAATGCAAATATTATGCTAGAAGAGACGTGTCGTCATGATTCCTACCCACATTGATATGATGTGATATGTAGACCAATGACAGCACTGCACGACACTCAACTGGCTATTAGATAACAGCTCTGAGACACTGCAGCTATTCTGTTGCCACAACTGCAAGAAAATGGTGAAAATAAAAGAATTGTCGAACGACATGCGCAAGAAGATCATAAAGAATCACAAAGATGGTAAGGGATATAGAAAAATCGCTCAAGATTTGAATTTGCTTGTGAGTACAGTTGGTGCTGTTGTTCGAAAATGGAAAAAATTCGATACTATTGAAAACATTCAAAGGAGTGGTCGTCCCCATATCTTAAATGAGGCTAATGGGCGATACATTTCCTGTACTGTGAAGAAAAATCCATTTTCAACTCGTCGAGAAATTCAGAATGATTTGAAAAATTCCGGAATAGAAGATGAATGAATTTCTCTGTATCCTTGGAAACGTGAAATATGAATTTTTGCAGTGCCTTTAAAACCCAGTAATTTTAAAAATAAGTTACTCCAAAATTCGCTTGAGGATGAAATGGAACTAATGTCTTTAATTCAATTACAAAATTAAATTCGAAGATTTTAGCTTTAATTTTTAAAACATGGTTAGAACTGTGTAGCGAAAAATATTTTAAATCAGTTAATAAATAAATATATATATATAGGTGTAAGATATCTGACTGATGTTAAATCAGTCGGGTTTCGAGCCCGACTAGAAGAAATCGGACGTTTAGCCACACTGAAGAGTTGTGATACAGCGAAACAGTCTGGCAGTGAATGACAATATATCCCTCCGGAAATCCAATTGAGCTCTCGAGAGAAAGGTCGTTTTAAAAACAGCGGCTCCTACTGCATTACTCTTCAAGTACGAATTGAATTCTCCGAGCCGATGGCGTAATTCGTATAGAAAAAAGAACCCCCCCAAAAACGTTAAAATTCCTTCCCTTGACGTGCGACAATGGCCTTGGGGTAAGATATCTGACATGTCATATCAGTCGAGTTTCGATCCTGGCTTGAAGCAATATATATATATATATATATATATATATATATATATATATATATAACCCCGGATATAAGAGAAACTCGATATAAGAGAGATTTTCTCTGGTTCCAAATTAGAGCCATACTTATCTAAACAAAATAGACCAAACCCGGTTATAGAGAAACCCGGATATAATAGACTTCTTCTCCGGTTCCGCCAACTCTCTTACATCCGGGTTACACTGTATATATGTATATACAAGTGTATGTGCGAGTGATTGCAAATTATATTGTAATTGTTGCGTTTATGACATTTAGTAAGGACAGATGTAGGTTCATGGTTTATTTAACGTTTTGACAGGAAAACGGTGGCATTTTGTACTTGAATCTTTAGGAAAACCTTTGTTGTTTTTAAACTTATCTCGAAAGATAAATATTGCCCGTTTATACTTGAGTTTATAAGTAAACAATGACTATTTTTATTTGTATCTGCTATCTCCGTTTGTAAACACGAGGTAGTCAGTATAGGTATATTATAGGCCTTTCAGACAGCGTAATATGAATGGTAGATAATTATGTATAATAATAATAATAATAATAATAATAATAATAATGATTATGACGTTCATAATAATAATAATAATAATAATAATAATAATAATAATAATAATAATAAGAGATAATAGAATTGAAATAGACCAGGATACAAAAGTATTAAAAAGTGATAAATACACGTATAAAAAAAGATGAAAAATTAACAAATTTAAATTTGAAAAATTAACAGATCAGCCGATTCCGCTAGATTTGTTTCAGCCTATCGGTATCTTAAGATGTTTTATTAAACAGACAATTTATTCTTTTTCGTCTGCCGGCCCGAATATTCAAGAAATATTATTAAACAAACATGAGGAATATCGTCTTTAGATCTGACGTGTTTTGACCTCATGGCTACAGAGTGCAATGACGGTAAAGACATTAGCAAATAGACAAATCACCTCAGTTACGTATCTTGACATAAAGAAAAAGAATTTGTAAAGAAGGCAGATGATTTTTTTATTTATTAATCCGACAGATTTTAAGCGTTAATTTTAGTGGATACTCATATTTGAGTAGACGCTGCATTTTATTATTAAATATATATATATATATATATATATATATATTCGTCTACTGGCGCGAATATTCAAAAATCATTATTAGATAAAAATATGCACTCTCGAGTCTGATTCGAAACTGCGTTGCCCTAGAGGAAACCGTCATTAGATCTGGCAGGTTTCAATCTCTCGATAAACAGAGTGCATCGATTACATAGATCAATAGCGTTTTTAAACCTAGTGTTCTCTCTGACTCGTAAAATAGACATAACAACAGCTTAGTATTTTAACGTAAACAAGACAGTTTGTAAAGTAAGTGTTACGAATTGCAAATCTGAAATTTATTATCAGCGCTGTTTCGGAGAAATAGAAATAAGAAAATTTATGATAATTTCAATAGATATATAAAGTCCCAGGACTCATGAGCAATTTTCTTGTTGGTCGATTTATTGAATATATATATATATATATATATATATATATATATATATATATATATATATATATATATAAAGTGTAAATGGATATAAATCCGACAGAATGAAGAAATTTAACTACATTTAAGGATTTTTGTTTGTTTTTTCAAAATTTCTTCATATATATATATATATATATATATATATACTATAATAAAACTGGAAACAAATTTGAAGCTTTTATAAAACCCAAACAAATAAAAAGTAAAATTTCTGCCTTTACTAATTCCATTTTATTAGTAACCAATATCTAAGAATACAGCATTTTGCTTTTTCGTAATCTTGTGCTAAAACTTTGCAGGTATCAGAAAATATTTGCAATCTAAGGCTACTACTAATGTAGAAATAGCAATAGATGAGAGGATATATCTATGAAGGGATGCTAATATATATATATATATATATATATATATATATATATATATATATATGAACGTAATATTGAAGTCAACACCTAGGATGACACTCTGTTTCATGCTAAACACAATCATTGATGACCCGTCAATTGCGTTTAGCATGAAACAAACTGTCAACTCTGAGTGTTGACCTTAATATACACTCATAGCAATTTAACCCATAAATATAACACATCTTAAAACTATATTTTATCATTCATATATATATATATATATATATATATATATATATATATATATATATATATAAAGAAAGAAGAGTCAGCTTTATAATCTAATGTTCTTTAGCATTTTTAAAAATATTCGATAGACAATTGAGAATAATATAATATTATTTAAAAATATGTATTCATCGCGATAACGAAATTACCATGTTTCGGAACTATATATATATATATATATATATATATATATATATATATATATATATGCATATATATGTATCAAAATACTTTTTACAAAATTTTGGGTGGGTTTCATTACACGAAAAATGAGACAAAAGTGCATAAAAAACATATATACGCAAATCCTTCGTTTTTAAGTTAGGTTTAAAGAAACCCAGACGCACGCTTGGCTTACAAGAATTGAACGATGCCTCCATGAAGGGAAGCCATCACAACCCATCTCCATTCAATCAGGCTTCAAAGACAGGGAAAACACTCACAAACATATGGAACGGGTACTACAGCTTACCGCTTTCTCCATCCACACAAGATACCACAATATTTATCATAGGAAGGCGCTGGTACATGTACCCTTGTCCAGCGCAGCCGATTTCTCGCGTCTGGAGATAGATATATCCGACGATATTACAGTGCACATGATTCGAAAAACCCGTTGCATAAACGGTAGCCTTTTCGTGGACGATTCCATTGAATCCTCGTTCTGGCACACAATGAAATTATAACACACTGTGGGAAGAATGGAGTTGTGATTAACCCTGAGAAATTCCATGTTGCAGAAATTTTGGTGGAATTTGCCGGGTTATTTCTAACGGCCGGTGGTGTGAAATCAATGAAGAAAATGACTGACGCAATCCTTCACATTGTCAAGTCCACAAATATCACGGGCATCGGGTGCTGGTTTGGACTGGCGAAACCTGTACCTTATGCATTCTCGCATGCTGAGTTGATGCCCCCCCCCTTCCAGGAATTACTGTGCTCGAAGAACCGAATATTTTATTGGGACGAAACCAACTTTTTGAATAACCGAATCGAGTAATTGTGCCGAAAATTGACGATGGAGTCAAGAATTTCCAGATCCACAGAACGACCCGCCCTTCAACAGCCTACAGTAAAACAGAAATCAGTAACCTTTTTTTTTTAACAAAAACACTATAATTGCACTGGCAAAGCGAACCCAAAATGCAGTGATTGTCACTGAAGGTGAAGCCCTAGTATTTGTCTATGGGCTACAGTCGGGATTTTATATTGTCATTTTTAGTATCTGTGTATATTTCTGAGATGAGGTATTATGCACATTATTTACATTATTAGGACTATTGCCCTCATCTTTGTCGCCATATTTATTACAACATTTCGGCCGTTGTCCGCTCCGACCTTCTTCAGGAGGTTGGAATGTCGAACTGACCCTTTATTTAAACATTAAACACGTGGAACTAGAACAGTCTACCGCAGTGAGCGAAATAAAGTGTTCTGTTCGACATTCCAACTAACTGAAGAAGGCCGAAGCGTACAACGGCTGAAACTTTGTAATAAATATGATGACAAAGATGAAGACAATAGTCCGAATAATGTAAATAATGTCATTGTTAGATTTTCCAGTGACAGCTGACCATAAACAACACTTGAAATTTTCTCATATCGGCCTCTCGAAAACATAAAGGAGCCTCATCTCTTTAATTTCAAGGAAAGGACACTTATGCAAAAATTCCGTATTAAACACCTCCCTGGAAAACTTACTTCTATGCCTCCTAATACCCACCATGGATCCCATCAGAGGACTAGATAGAACGTCCCCAAATATCATCTTCCCTTATAAACAGGAGCATAGACGGGTATTCTATAAGTTGACTACAACTGATACAGCCGAACCAGTCGACAGTGAAATCAAGGCTGCATTCCTTTTTACATACGAGCATGATCCTAGATTGAGGGCTATGGCATAGATTAGGATCCTTGCCTCGGCAACCATTGAGGAAGAATGTCGGATTCTGACAGAATATATACGGACTGATTTCCCGAAATCACGTCATGACCTCATGTCGATGATCGCTTGGTTTTGGCCCACGCGTGGAATTGTACTGCGTCGAAAGAGTACTGATCAAGGGGAATAAAATCCTTGAAACTCTTTATCGCCCTATCACAGCTGAAGGAGTCATTGATATTATTATCTGACCCTTAATACTTATTCGAGCAAACCGTGGCTGACGTTTTTGGTTTTTGCGGTAGAAATTATTTTATATAGGGTGACTGGTTGACGTCACCCTGAGAACTTTTTTTTTCTGTATGGTTCACAGGAAGAACCTATTTTCGAGGTTGGACACTCTTTTTATTCCCAAAAATACGACGCGTTCTTTAAGAATTGTGGAAACTTGGGTTTTTGGGAAATGCTAGGTCACAAAAATTTCTTGAGGCGCATAGAAAGGATATAATATGGGAACCGGTAATAAGGAGTGCCAGAGAAAAGCGATAATAACAACGAAAATTGCAATATGAGCTCTGGTAAAAAATGATGCTGAAGACATTAGGTATACAATACCCATAAATTCATACATAGATGTCCTCAAAGACAGAGTGCACAGTGGATATAGGCGTTAGTTAGATCCACTGGCAGGACCAAAAAGTCTGAGTTCAATACCTGGTTAAGGCGATGGAGGACTTGGAGAGGGGGATTAACAGGAGATAACTGATAACTAACATCCATTAGACATGGCACGTGGAACTAGAAAAGTCTACCCCAGTGAGCGAAATAAAGGGTTCATTTCGACATTCCAACCACCTCAACAAAGCCGGAGCGTACAACCCCGAAAGGTTGTGATAAATATGGCAACAAAGATGAGGACAATAGTCCGAATAATGTAAACAGTGTAAATAATACTTAATTTCAGAAATATAGACAGATGCTGGGGTAACTTTTTGCTTTGTGGGTTTACTACCCACAAAGCAATGGATGGGCAGAGATGGCCGTCATATCCGCTAAGCAGGCAATACGGAGTGTCCATCTTGCTATCATTTTATACGGTCGTGTTACCAAAGACTAACTGCTTGTTCTACGTGACAAATAGCAGATGCGTAAAAGTCGAGAGAAATTGGTGAACACAGAGAGGCAGCAATGGCTAAATGTCACATGCTAAACGAACACTTTTACAATGAACATTGTCGCCCACTTCGGGAATTACAAATTGACGATTCAGTTTAAATGCCAAATAAAGACGGCCCTCGTCGGTAGACGAAAAGAAGGGAGAATCGCGGAGTTAATCGGGGGGATGGAAACAGTCGGGTAACTCTACGCAAACGTCGCTTCCTCCGTAAGATCCAGTCAGTAGTTGACGTCCCACACCGTTCTACCCAAAGAGCCAGTCCCTCGATATCATAGCAGCCCGATTTACAGTAGGTTGAAGATAGCAACACGGAAAATAAACCATAATATAATAATACCTCTGCAGATCCAGGGATCAGGCCGAAGTGGCTTGGTGAATACTCTATGGTGATCGACACGGATTATAATTCCTTATGACCCAAAGTACAACATAAACTAAATACCGCGAATAATGAACCAGAAGAAACGGAAAATGACAACACCGCGGATTCAGTGCAACTAATATAAATTAATATCAGAAAATATCAATATCGGTCAACACCAGCACCACGTCGAAACACGCGGGCACCTCGAAATCTATCCCACCAAATTTGAGAACAATCGCACATATTCCGGGACAAGCCTTCAACTGACCATGTCAATCCGTCCTGTAGTCAGGGTATGAAAGATTGTGTAGATTAGAAATGGAAGGTCTTGTTGTTCATGATGGCGGTCGTCTTCGAGTATAGCAGTGAATATTTCGAAGACAGTAGGAAAGCGTTGTTCAGTTTAGCAGTGGATATTTTGGTAAAAGTAGCAGAGCATAGTTCGTCCTCCTGTTTCTCTTCGCCTGACAAGCTGGACTTGACATTCGAGTAGAGTGAATAAAAATGGCCGCCTTTATACACGACGGATTGAATGTTCTACGTCTTCTGATTGGTTAACCTTCTTTTAGTGGACTATAAACTGAGTTAAGTCCTTTCGAATGGCTCACTAGCCACATATACACAAAAAGACTGTAACAGGTCTCATTAGATATAAGTTGCGTCGTCCATTGTTATATATGAACAGCTGAGTAGCCAGGGATCAGATATACTTATGTATTTTTATGTCGTTGGTAGAAGAATATAGTAATTGATAATTATTACTAACATTGCCGGTGTCGTTACTTTATAAGGAAACGGCTAATATTAGCATTACTATGATAATTTTAATAATTCTACTCTAGAATGTCATTGGGGACTTTTCTGTGAGAATTAGTTTTCCTACAATATTCGTTATTGTCAGCCACAATCTTAGCAATATAACATAAACTGGTGACACACTTGTTGATAGAAGACACGAAAATCTATTCTTACAGAAGCTGTTAAAGGAAGGCGGAAGAATGGACTCGGCCACTCTCGATAGTAAGTCTAATCCATCCAGTAACTTTAAATTGGTGGCTGATGTCAAAAAGAACCTTCAGGAAGCGTCAACGTCTTGTGGGAAAATCTTCTGGCTCGACAGTCATAAACGGAAAAAAAGCATGATCTCCCAAACGTCGTCCAGTGTTATAGGAACAGCTGAGTAGCCAGGGATCCGATATATTTATGTATTTGTATGTCGTTCGTAGAAGAATATAGTAATTGAGAATTATTACTAACATTGCCTTTAAATTGGAGGCTGTGTCAAAAAGAATCTTCAGGAAGCGTCAACGTATTGTGGGAAAATCTGCCTCGACAGTCATACACAGAAAAAAGCATTATCGCCTAAACGTGTATCACATGTGTCACTTAAGTGTCATACTGAATAGAAAATGTAGATAAGAATTCATTGCCCCCAACGTTTAATATTAAATCAACGCTTCTCCATAATCTTCTATTCATCATCATACAAATACATATTATTATTCGAAATATAGTAACCCTTACAAAGAAAATTAATGCCTAGCTACAGGGTTGTCTCTCAGTCGCATTTTATCTAATTTCCACATGGCTCACTTTGAAAACAAAATATTTAATACTTTTGTCACGACTATGATCTATGTTCGGTATACTGATGACTAATTCATATTATCGAAAACCCAGACGAAATTTTTAAGAAAAAAAAATAATAATTTAAAATTAAAATTAGAAAGAATCCTTTGAGTCACATGACGACATCGACAGATTAAATATTTAAAGAAAAGATGAAAGACAACATTAAAAGTAAAATAGTAATAAAGTACATCACAGAGCAAATAAAAAACCAAATCGAAATTATCGCTGACGAACATTCATCGGCATGGTTATGCAAATGATTATTTGATTGATTATTCTCTTGTAACGGGATATGAATTCAGTTATTCAACAACGAAAATATACGTTTTTTTAAGTACATGGCTTGTAAATATTCCATCGGTTTTTAGTTCCATAACACCCCAGTTGTAACTCAAATACGAAGTAATTTAATGGTATATAAATTTATATAAAATGATAGTTAAATGTATATAAATTTATAAAAAACAAATTTAATGATATATGAATTTAAATAAAATTATATTTAATGTATATATATTTATATAAAATCCTATTTAATGGTATTTAAATTTATATACAATAGAACTTAATGATAAAAAATTATGTAAAATGATATTTAATGGTATATAAATTTATAGAAAATGATAGTTAATAGTATGTAAAATTATGTAAAATGTTATATAATAGTATATAAATTTATATAAAATTATATTTAATGGTATAAAATTTATAGAAAATGATATTTAATGGTATATAAATTTATATAAATGATATTTAATGGTTTATAAATTTATATAAAATATATATTTAATGGTATATAAATTTATATAAAACATTTAATGTTACATACATTTATATAAAATTATATTTAATGTATATAAATTTATATATAATCATATATAACGGTATACAAATTTATATAAAATTATATTTAATGGTATATAAATATATAAAACATATTTAATGTTATATAAATTTCTATAAAATTATATTTAATGTTATATAAATTTCTATAAAGTTATATTTAATGGTATATAAATTTTTATAAAATCATATTTAATGGTATAAAATTTATATGAAAACATATTTAATGGTATATAAATTTATATAGAATTATATTTAATGGTATATTAATTTATATAAAGCTATATAAATTTGAATCACGCTATATATATATATATATATATATATATATATATATATTATCTTCTTGAAAAGCTACTCTATACATTTAAATCTATATGCCAATTTCTTTAGCAAGTTGACTCTTCACAATTTCCTGTGCTGTGTAACCATTAAGATTTTCTTATCTCTCCTAAAACCTGCTCCGCATCCATTAACCGTAACTTTTATTCTACCCCTCTTCACTTCAGTCATTCCTGTGAGTATCAAATAGTCCAAGCCCGCTTTCCCCAGGACGTGCCCTGGAAATGTCATCTGACTTTTTCTAATTTTATATATGTTGTCGTCTTTATCTCCATTTTCTCTCAAACTTCGTCTTTGCTCATATATCCTCCCATGATATCCTCAGTATTCTTCTGTAGGTTCGCATTTCTCTTACATTATGTCTCTTCTTCATCTGTGGGGAGATTGTCCAGCATACACGGACATCATTTTATTTTAAATATTTGTGGTACAGCGGTAAAGTCTCTGTAATCGGATATAGTATATTTTACAGTAAATGTATTTTTTACAGAAGGATGTTCATATTTTAAGAGAAATAGGTGATTGATATATGTGCCCCTATACTGATTGTTGATGGACGATTTCTATCCTTCTGTGAAAGACTGGGACCATTATGCCATTCCCTTACAATAGGTTAAATTTTGTAAAGTCCGTTTTTTGGGGTAGTAGTTCCATACTTCGTGCCACTTTTTAGAATGCACTTTATATATATATATATATATATATATATATATATATATATATATATATATATATATATATATATATATGAGGAATCGCAGAGTCGAGTCCGAATTCCATTCGAACCCATTACATTTACTTACGTGCTAATACACTTGGGAAATGTATGAATCCTCTTCCTCCCCTCTAGCTATGGGTAAAATAGCTGGACAGACTGGGTTCTATAGCCGTGAATGGCAAATAGTCTAGGAGAAGGACAACTCTGAATGCAAAACCTGCGGAGGGTCGTTTGGGAACCTTGTGGCATCCGGTGCACCAGGTCTCTGTATTCGTCCCTTCAAAAAGTGTGGATGGTCCTGCTTGAAACCTTCACCACTATAATCAAATCTCATGTGCCGGTGTCGGGCTGTCGGTTTTCTGGAAACTGATATGCTTGACCCTCATACGTCGAATCTCGACGGTAGAGTCGACTACGACTACGATATATATATATATATATTATATATATATATATATATATATATATATATATATATATACACACACACACACACACATATATATATATATATATATATATCCGTAGCAAATTATGCATCGAAAACAATTCGTATTTATCTGTATATCACTCTTTTAAACCGTTATTTAACTCCTCTCTTTAAAACTTCTCTCCGTTAAATTTTAATCCCCACCTTCACCTTTAGACCTTGCTGCTCTTCTTTCTTCTGTTACACCCTCTCTCTAGAGCTTTCATACATTTCTCTCTCAGACTTGTTTTCCACTCCCACACATATACTCTTACTAAAATTTTGCTTTTTATACCCGAAATTATAGTTTCCGATTTCTTTTTGAATTTGTAGGTCTGATGAATTGGATCGTGATTAAGATTACAATGTAATAAATTATAACCATGGAATATTAGTGTTTGAGCTATATATATATATATATATATATATATATATATATATATATATATATAAAAGCTACATTGCTGTTTCCCTTTTTTGCCCCGTCGACAAATTTCAAAATGTTCTTTAATAACTATGCATCTTAAATATGTTACTTCTCACTTACAGCTTCCGAGAGTCCTTTTTGTTTCCATTTTAACGTTTCAACCAATGCTGAAATCACATACTCCATAGTATTTTCAGCGTTCTGGAAAATCATATAACATTTCTCAAGTTTCCTCCTCACTTGAGAGGAAACTGCACAAGTTGGCATACATGAAGAGTGATATTACATAGCATTTCAGGACCCCTTTCTTTGTTTCTCATGAATAATGAATAAAACTGGCTCGTCATAGTTATAAATTGGACATTACTCGAAGGATTTGGGTTTGAGAACATATGTCATTACAGATGCGTCGATCTAAAACAGAAATTGTATCAGTCTACAGTCTCGTTTTTTGTGAGGTTGGACACAAATTATTGAAGTCGGTCCCAAATTTGGTTCAGGGGTTTTAAGAAACTCAAATAAATGAAAATAAATTACTCTTTGTTTGTTAGGAAGAAGGGATATAGTAATACTTCGATAATACTTCTTAGCCGATATAACCTACACCTGATGAAAAAGAGTAGGCACAATAGTAAAATCTTTTTCTTAAATTAAAAAAAAATGCCTCCTGTTATTTCTTTTCTTAAATTGGGCTTATCGAGCATATAAGGACGAAGTACTATTTTCTAGAGAGATAAAAAGAGAGAGACAGATAGACAGAGAAAGAGTGAGTGAGAGTGTGTGTGTGTGAGAGAGAGATGGAGTGGAATGCGTGTGTTTGTGTGTAAATGAGTGAGAGTATATGTGTGTGTGAGTGAGTGAGTGGGTGAGTGAGTGAGAGCGTGTGATCTGACGCCTAATTGACCTACTGCCGAAACATCCCTATGTCGAATCGGTTAAGCCGAATCAGCGACGCTAAATGGGCTACGCCGGAACGTTCCAATCCTATAGTTACCATCTAGTTAATCATTCCATATCATACACCAAGAAAATCTACAAAAAGAGGACAACGATCCTACTTTCTCTCCCAAGGCTAACGTGCTGGTGATGAAGGATGCTTTGCTGATGACATAGGTGTTCATATTTTTAATAGAAATAATTTTGAACATAAAGTCAACATCCTCTACCAAGTGGCTCAAGATAAACATTTGCAATACAGTAACTATGATCTTGTCTTTGAATGAAAGCAGTGATGGCATATACAATCCATCGTATAAATTTCGAATGGGAATGTAGTAAATGAAAAAAAAACACCTCGATAATTAAAGACATAGCTCATCTATGAGAAATTTACTATCGGGGAAAAAGAAACTGAACATAGAATAGGATCCATCAGATGTAGTTTCGTCCAAGTCCCTAAATTGAAATAAAATCCCTGCATCAACCTGAAATCTCAACTCTAGCTTTAAATAACCTCGTCTGATCAAGACACTCAAATGGATGCCAAGTATGGCGACAAACCCGTTCAGAAATACTTAAACCGTCATCTGTATACAGCCGCTTCAATGGAGAAAAATGCTTTGAGGGAGTTCAGCCTGTGGATCTTGGAAAAAATCAACCTGTTCTGAACATTGAAGGCTGACTCTGTTAGACATTTTCATGACGGTCGTCTTCGAGTATAGAATCCAGAGGTTGGCAGTGAATATTTCGGAGACAGTAGGAAAGCGTAGTGCGGGTTCGCACTGGATATCGCAGCAAGGTAGCAGAGCGTAGTTCTTCCGCCTGTCCTGTTCGCCGGACAAGTTACCTCTGGTCATTCCAGTAAGAAAACAAAGATGGCCGCCTTTATATACGACGGATACAGTGTTGTGCGGCTTCTGATTGGTCAACCTTCTATTGGTCGACTATAAAGTGAAATAAGTCATTTTGACTCGCTCACTAGTTATATACAGTATATACCCAAAAAACTGTAACAGACTCTACAGAATCACAAACAAAGAACTGCACCAAACAACTGAAACCACGTCAACTGTGGACAGCAGCAACAATTTAAATAGAAAACCTATGTAACTCGAAGAAAAATAATTACATGATCAAGTTGTTGACTACACTAAACAAAAACGCTCGTCAGTACTGGAAAGAGCAATAACAGGTATTGGGTTTGAAAAAAATCTATTTTCTTATAAGTAAATTTAAGAGAAAGTTTTTATAAATTTCGTCCCAAAGCAGAGATGTTTGCTCGGTCAATGAATACCAAATATTTCTTTGCAGGGAAACAGCGCAAATTACCACTAGCATGTATTAGAGGTATGCTGAGAAATAAAAATTTGAAAATAATATCGTATTAAGATTTCCATACAAGGACACTGAATGGAAATAAGATTCTGACAATTAAATGCAAATATAGAAAGAAAGCTTGTTTATAAAAAAATAAAAGATGATTGAAAAGTAACACCCCATTTTAAAATACTTATACTTTACTTATTAACCAATTTTTACAGCAGGGGGATATGAGAGGAAAGCGTGTAGCATGAGGTTTTATTTAAAAATCGATATCGGCACCGGATTTCGCTACCAGCTTCTTGAGACACCTGAGGAATCGTTTAACTGATTTTCATGGTACACCCTGTCATGCCTGGATTTATATTCAGTTGGTGTCAATGCCGTCCAACATAAAACAAGATGGGCTATTGTTTCAGGATATTTATCAAAAAATCTGTATTTTGGGCTGACACAATTTTTCAGATATTTTTCTGTGTCCTTGATAATTTCTATTTAGCAAGCATTGGTCATGTGAAGCAAGAATGGAGCTTTCCACCCAGCTTTAAAACCTGCACTTCGTAACCACTGGTGGGTACGGTGTTTGTCTACACCAGATTTTGTTTGGTACGGACAGGATATTAATACTATTAATAGTAAAATTTATATAATTTATTATTATTATTATTATTTTTGATTTCTGGCGTTTACACATTTCTTTCCTGGTCCCTTGAGGGATCTATGTTAGAAATGGCATCATGACACTTTCCACTGACAAAAAAAAAAAAATACATAAATAAAGCCCCTTCGTAAAGTGTGGGCTGTACTTGTCAGAACAATTTTTTTGCATCTCTTTGAGGCATGGGGTTCCAGGAATCCTTCAATTAGTCTACTGCAATCTTTTCAACCAGTCCTAGGGGCTCCAACTACAACAGGGATTGTTGATGTTCCCATGCCACATTTTCGAGATTTCTATTTCAAAGTCCTTGTATTTTGACAACTTTTGTATATCTTCAAAGATACGTTGCAGTCAGCAGAGATTGCCATATGAATAAGGAGGGCACCGTTTTGTTTGTGGTCTTTAATAACAATATTAAGTGGTTGGCTTTGATTGTTCTGTCAGTGTGTATTGTGTAGTCCCATAGAATTGTAACAGGTCCTATCTCCGTAATTACTATTATTATTATTATTATTATTATTCCCAACATATGAGGAACGATGAAATTTTAGGGAAAATGAAAAGAAAAAGACTTACAATTAAAATGAGCAAGAGATGGTTGGAATTTCAAGGACGTATAATGACGAAAAAGGGCTTGTAAAATCTTATACTCATAATAAAAGGTGAAGACAATAGGGTCAGGCCTAAGTAATGCATAACCTACTTAGAGAAATTGAGCAGCTGAATTGCAAAACAGATTTTAGGAGAAATAACAAAAACACACAATTTATTAAGAGTTACAAAGACAGGACATTGTGGAGAGCCATGATCGCCAACGTCCTGAACTGACACGACCCAAAGATGACATCTTTAAATCTTATAAAATCAAATATTCAAAATGTGAATTTCTTTAATTTTACAACTTTCCTTCTCAAATATTGGTCGCTATTGAGTATATCGTAAATATTCTGTTCATCTGATCTCTAATCATTTTAGAAAATTTTCGGATCTCTTCAGTAATGGAAGCTGCGAATTTCACTGAAGGAAATTAGAGAATTAGTTAAATTAAATTTTCATCAAATTCCAGTCATTTACATATTCAAATACATATAATAATAATAATAATAATAATAATAATAATAAACAGATTCTCATGACAAGACAACATTTTCAAAGAAGATGCCAAGAAACTATATCGAGAATTGGAAGAAATAAAATAGACATAAATGAACCACCTTATATCCAGGAAGTCGAGGAATTCCGTTGTATGATGTTGGAAAATTGCAAAATGCACAATGAAAGGGCTACATGGATCAAGCAACAACAGGAATACCACATACATATATAGTCTCTCAAAAATGGACGTATATTAAGATTACTGAAACAATCCCAAAGAAAATATGTGTCCTCCGACAGGAATCAAATCTGTATCCTACACGGAACAGCCATGTATCTTGATGTGCTCTACCATTTACCTGAAGACGAATCGTCTGGTTCGCCAGGTTAAATTACTGTTTAAATGTGTCGGAGGACACATATTTTCTTTAAAGATAAAAATAACGTATAAACAGAAATATATTGTAATAATACTCTAGTAAAATAATGTTTTGTTTCGTTGAATAGCCTTTTATCAATGTTTGTTTCTAACCATGTCTTTGTCACGTGGCAACCCATCTAGAAGGAAAACTCCCAACAATAATCAGGTGGTAATAATGCCGAGGAAGGAATGGCTGTTAGGTTATATTCTCAAGAAGATTGCGTACAAGCTTCGGAATGTTGTCTGTAAAAGGCAGTTGCTCAACGTCTCGGGTAACTTCGGGTGGACTTTTGGGCAACTAAGTCAATTTTGGGAACAATATGAGAAGTAAAATTCAAACCAAATGTCTAGTATGGCTCTTCCAGTGGATAACATGGAGCCTGTCCCTCGGGAAGGAACGCCCTTGAGCTAGAAAATTTTTCCATGGGAAAAAACTCCTACACACATAATCAATCTTCAGGTCCGAACAACTGGTGTAATCCCAATGCTGATCCTGCGAATTCTCGTACTAGATCCGCAAACATTCATGTAAAGAAAAAAAAAGTAAAATAGTCTCATGATGAGTACGAACTCGTAAGTGCCTGCATTCTCTAAAACGTTGGAAAAACCCCAGAAAAAACATCACTTCCGAAAGATATGACATTTGGGGGGAAAGTTTGGAGAAGCAATTAGAAAGTACTATGATGAAAATAAACAAGGCAATGTAAGAAGCTACATCACAATAATGCCGAGGAAGGAATGGCTGTTGCGTTATATTCTCACGAAGATTGCGTACAAGCTTCGGAATGTTGTCTGTAAAAGGTTATTTCAACCAATTGACCCATGGTGAAATTAAAGAAATAAAAAGAACTGCAACCAGATTAGGTAAATCAACAGAACATAAAAAGGAGCCAGAAATGGATATAAAAGGTATTAACATCACACAAACCACAGATCATATTGAAGAAAATGAGATACACGCCAAATCCCCGTGAAAACAATGTTGAATGTTTAGAAGAGTTGGAAAGAAGTGTTCTTAGTCGCTAACAAACCTGCAATAAAACGAATTCAAAATACACTGAACCGAATTATTTTACGGAAAAAAGAACAGTATACAAGAAGCCAAGGAAGAAAATGTTAGACATTTTCATGACGGTCGTCCTCGAGTATAGAATCCAGAAGTTGGCAGTGAATATTTCGGAGACAGTAGGAAAGCGTAGTGGAGGTTGGCAGTGAATATTTCGGAGACAGTAGGAAAGCGTAGTGGAGGTTCGCAGTGGATATCACAGCAGAGTGTAGTTCATCCTTCTCCTGGTCGCCTTTGGTCCTTCCGGTAGACGAAACAAGATGGCCGCCTTTTATACACGACGAATACAGTGTTGTGCGGCTTTCGATTGGTCAACCTTCCATTGGTCGACTATAAAGGGAAATAAGTCATTCTGACTCGCTCACTAGTTATATGCGTTATATACCCAAAAAACCGTAACAGAAAACACGAGAAATATAAGTCAGACACAAAATATCGAAATGATGTAACTAGAACTACCAAAATTACAAACAACAAAGAATAACGCCCAAACTATTAAGCTCTATAAAGCAGCATTCAAATTATTTTTGTGGATGAATTAGAACCACATATAAATGTCAACTAAACAATATATACATCAGCAATGGCAGTAACTAAAAAAAATAGACATCAATGTAAAAAAGAAAAATAGAGAAAGTAATTAAAAAAACCTTAGAAGTGAATTATCAGTAGTCGATCAACTGGCAAGACTAAAGCGTGTAAGAACTAGAAAATGCAGAAGAATCAACAGAAAATACAGAATTAGGAATGGAAATTAAGTCCTCTCAGCCAAAGAAAACAATACAAGTGAAGGCTCAAAGAATCAGATGCTGTAAAAAAGGTCAAGACTCTATAGACAGTACAAGACCTTTCAATGCGAAGAAATTTAACAAAAAAATAGAATTATCATACAAGACAGCAACTAACATTTATGGAAACAACAAAGTTCGGGATGAGAAATTAGTTAAACAACACGAAAAAACAGAGACAAAATATAAAATCATAAAAGAAGGTTGCAAATACGAGATTTACATATCGTAGATTCTGTAGAAAACCAAACCAGAACCCAAGGCCCGAGTTTTACAGCAAAAATTATGAAAAAGGAAAGCAAGACAAACCTCTGAATGAGCAATATCCAGAACAGACTAATAAAGCCGATGTTGATAAGAACACTTATCGAAGGTTATGAACATCTTGGTTAGAAACTAACAGAAGGCTTTATTCTTGCAGCACAATACAAGCGTCTTTTCACTAAGAAATGTTTGGTAAATATCATACAGAATTGCGAGGATCCAAAATGCAGGTTATGCGACAAAATCCCGGTAAACATGGATCATCTAATCTCATGATGTTCAGTAACTGCGCCAAATGAATACAAAAAAATTTCACGATAGAATGAAGAAATATTTACACTGGACAATATGCGACACTTTGGAAAAGATACTATCAAACTAAAAAACACTAGTCTGAACATTATCAAGCAAACTTACAGAAATAGAAAACATGACAATTATATGGTATTAAACCATTTATACAATCAGGAACTTTTAAACCATTTATACAATCAAGAACTTTGAAACAAATAGTTCGGACATAATTGTCAAAAACCGATAAAAAAAAAGAAAAAATAACTAGCCTACTAATTTCTACGGTTTGCCCAGTGGACTGTAACATAGCAACAAAGAAATTTAACAAACCTATTGAAGTAGAAATACCTGGAAATGGAAATAGATATAATGTGGAAATTGAAAAAAAATAATAATTCCATTTACGGTAGGCGCGTTTGGAATTATAGAAAAGGGACACAGAAACATATTTCTTTTAAAAATCCGGTAAGTTGCAGCTTCAAGGAAATACAAAATATTTCTTGATAAATACAACCCACACACTAAGTAGAGACTTTGTCCAGGTAACGCAAGTGATGTTATGGGAGTTAGTAAAATAAATTATGAAATGTAGCCATAACAACGCACCGCTATATGCCTTACGTCTTCCGGCAGACTTGGTAGATATTGTGACTCTAGCAGAAATCGAAATATAATGATGATGATGATGATGATTGTCAAAGAAAGCATCATCATGAACAAAGAAGAATATGGGAAAGATTACTGACATAGAAGTTAAAAACAAAAGAGGAAATTTCTCTTACTGGACATTTTGAGAAGTACACCAAAGCTATTAAAACAAAATATACGTGGGGTTCGGTTTTGAAAGGGAAATTGAAACGCAAGATCGAAAGCATACTGATATCATCCTAAGAGCAATTACTAAAATATTAATCAAGTCAGGAAGGACATTAATCAACATGTGAATACGGGCAATTCGGACACGCATGCAGCAAATTCTACTACTAATATTAATCATAATAATAATAAAATATAATCCAAATAATATTAATGAAGCTATAATAATAATAATAATAATAATAATAATAATAATAATAATAATAAAAAATGATGTAAAAACAAAATGAAGGTAATATACTGTATTTAACAACAATAATAATAATAATAATAAATATAAAAAATAATAGTAATTATAATAAATACTGCTTCTTCTACTACTAATAATAATAAAATAATATAAATTGTAATATTGATAAATGTAATATATTGTAAATAGAATAAGCATAAAAATAATACTAAAATATAATTTATGTAAGAATAATAAAAATAAAATATATAAATAAAAAATAGGTTATGATGCTAATGACAATAATAATAAAATATATAATAATAACATTATTATTATTGATAATAATAATAATAATAATAATAATAATAATAATAATAATAATAATAATAATAATATAAAACTAATACTAATACTAATGGTACTAATGAAAAAGAATAAAAATCGAAAGATGAAGAAGAAAGAAGAAAGAAGTAAACGGAAAGAAGAAGAAGAAGAAGAAGAAGAAGAAGAAGAAGAAGAAGAAGAAGAAGAAAAAGAAAGAAAGAAAGAAAGAAAGAAAGAAAGAACCCGTGCAAGAAATGAAAAATATAACCAATAATGTTAGGAGAACAAAATCACAAATTTAGAAATCCTAAAGAAAAGACAAAGTACCCAACTCTTGGTTCTATCTTCTGTAATCAATCCACAAAACAATTAAGCAATCTTTATCAATGCTAAATAATAACCCTAAATACATTCTAGGATTGATTACTGAAGCTATTATAAATCTCCTTCTAAAAACTGGTGAAACAGATGATCCTCCAAATTATAGACCAATAACATGTCTGTCCCCCACATATAAATTGAACACGTCTATCCTGACGAACTGTACTAATTTTGTTCTTGAGGATAACAGCATTCTTTGCCTTGAAAAGAAGGGATGCAGGAGAGGTTCATATGGTTGCAAAAATCAACTCATATTAAATAAAATGTCCTGGAAAATTACCGGGAAAAACGTAGAAATCTCGGCAGAGCATGTATAGATTATCGTAAAGCATTTGATACCATTCCAGACTCTTGGATCCGAAAGTCTTTGAAATGTACAGTCTCCTCGGCGATAGTAAATTTCCTTAATATAGCATGAAACTAAGGAAAACCACGTGATATCTATATAACACCAAAGGTACTGCCACTTCTTATTGTTTGAATATCCGACGATGAGTATTTCAAGAAGACGCTTTGTGGTTTCTTCCGTTCTGTCTCTACTTAGCCCCACTGCCGTGAACTAAGCATTAATATCTATGGATACAAAGTAAAAAAGAAAACGTTAGATCATCTATTTTACATCGATGATATCAAACTTTATGCCAAAGACGAGATTGAGTTCAAGTTTCGTGATATAATGTAATATGTTTCATTGATGACATCCGTTTGGATTTCGGATTTGATAAATGTGAAAAAGTAACATTCAAGAAAGGAAGAAATAAAAAGAAAAACACACCCAATAGATTTAGATATTGTCACAAAGATTAGGAAACTGGAGCAAGAAGAAGCCTATTAATACGTAGGAGTCAGGGAAGAAGATAAAATACATCATACTCAAATGAAGGAGAAATTAAGAAAAGAAGGCTTCGGCCGTTTGCGTCTAGTGTTAAATACCGAGTTGAATTTTTAAAAAAAGAGCCTAAGCCCTAAGCTGACTCTGTGATGTAATGCAGTTTCAGCATCCTTAATTGTACCTTAAATGACATTAAGCGAATGGATTTTAAAACGAGAAAGCTTCTCAATTTTCACCGCATGCGTCACCCTAAGGCTGATATTGATAGTCTGTTTGTTTCCACATCAGAATGAACCAGTGGATTTGTCCAACTTGAACTGTCTTACAAAACGCCAGCAATCACTCTTCAAAGATGCCTAGAAACTACAGAAGACTCGATGATGATCTGTGTGAAAGAACATGAAAGAAATAAGAAACCTTATTCAGTAATAAAGGAAGCCAATAAATTCAAAATGGAATTTCAAGTGGGTGAAGAAGTGCAAGTAAACCATAGTACACATTCTGCAGTGACAAAGAAGGATAAAAAGAAAAAATGCAAATGATGTGTATCACATGCAGAAACGATGGCAAGGTAAGTATTGTCATGACGGATACACTTCTCATTCAAAACAAACAACCAAAAAGCATAGTAATCAGTGCTTACGTAGTGCAGGGCAGACTGGGTTCTATAGCCTTGGATGGCAACTGATCTAGGAGAAAGAGAACATTGAATTCAAACCCGGAGTGGAGACCCTAAGGCCGATGGACGGCACTTTGTGCTACCTTCTGGCAACCCCTGCAGCCGCGTTGGTACCAAACTGTATTGGTATATCCTCTCCTTTGGACTCTGCTAGCAAGGCGCAGAGATGGGGGACTAGACGTCTGGGCAGCCCTAGTTCTCCATATATCCCGCCCAGGCTGGTAGCGCACCGCTCTACTCTAGAGACGGACGGATGCCGACGACGACGACGACGACGACGACGTAGTGCAGGCTTAAAAACTTAAATTAAAGGTGTTATTTTTGATACTCAGATTCGATGCTTGCTAAGTAGAATTTATAAAGAAAAGACATTGAAAAATTTGATACCGAATGCAGATTATGTAATAAATGTCCAGAAGCAATTGCTATTCTAGTACCAGGTTGCGCGGTATTGGCACCAACTGAATCTAAAACTTCAAGTACGGAGCGGAAAGGAAAATGAAAGAAATTGGTGTGAACGTCACCCAGACCCGGTTAAAGGCATAGGACATATGACATCGTGATAAAAAACTGATTTGGTTTCAGGAACCTGCCTCCAAAGTTTGTAATATTATTTTTGGATTGTATCGTAGATAAGTAGATTAGCACTGCGTCTACTACTCCATTTCACTTCTACTATCCGATTCTCGCAGTTTGTGTTTATGAGAGGAGGAAGATTTCATTTTACTTATCTATGGTACAATCCAAAAATAACTTTACAAACGTTGGTGGGAGGTTCCTGAAACCAAAACAAAGGTTATGAGCCCAGATTACGACTGCATTTTGAAGGAGCAAAGGTTATGAGCCCGTCACGCTTCAACTAGTACACCAGGATACTCAAAAATTCCAACAGAAACCATAAACCAGAATATTCGTTCTTACTGATATGTCAGTGCCTGCTGACTCCAATGTATCTTTGAAGATTTTCAAAAATCTATCAAAATACAAGGAACTTGTAATCGAAATCTCAAAAATATGTCACGTGAGGACTTTACTAATTCCAGTTGCAATTGGAGCCACCGATTTGATTGGAAAAGGAACTGATATACTCACTGAAGTGATTGCTGGTAAACCAAGCCTTAAAGAAATACAAAAAAAATGTAATCACAAGTACAGAAGTAAGATACGAAGGTCTTCATGTAAAATATATGTAATTTTAAGTTTTGTTATTCTTTTTTTTTAAAAAAATATGTTTAATGAAATATGTCATGATGCCATTTCTGACCTTAGATCTGTGGTTGGGATCCGGAAAGAAATAAGTAAACACAAGAAGACAATAATAATAATAATAATAATAATCTATGTAAAATATATGCATTGTTGTTATTTTGTTTTTAACTGGTCAGTGGAAAATGTCATGATATCATTTCTGACGTTAGGTATCGTGTACTGGGTATGACGATAAACTACATCCGCGTCCTAGTTATAACTATAAACTACAACCGACAACAAAACCACTGATCGGGAGGTTTTGAGGAGAGTGAAACCACCTATTAATTGCTGGTGTACAGAGGTACACTATGACCCTAGGTTGTAGCACCTGTTAGGGTCCCAGCCATGGGCAACAGGTTAACCCCAAATTGAGGTCAAAACATAGGAAAGTATAAAAATAGGTTTTAAAAACAGCAATTAATTTTTGAAGAACAAAAAATTTACCAGCAATATACTTTTTGGATAAGAATATTACCAGCAATATATTTCTGAAGGCAAAAATAATACCAACAATAAAAATAAATAACCCATTGAGGATGATATGCCATAAAACAAAGCAATACAAATCTTGTCAGCATTAAAAAACCCATTGAGGTTGATATGCCATAAAACAAAACAAACTAAACCAAACTATAGGTCTCTGCTCGGGACGCGAAAAGAGATGATTACACCCCAGAAATCAAAGGGAGTAATAATAATAATAATAATAATAATAATGTAAAAAAAAGCATCGAGAACAAAGACGAATACAAGAAAAGCTACTCACATAGATGTTAAATGCAAGAGAGTAAATGCGGCTACATTGAAAATTGGAAAATTACACAACAGACAAAAGATTCCTGTTGTTCAATGATAAACAGCAAACTCTAACGCGAGAATAAAATCGTTCTGGCATCCAATCAAGACCAAGCCCAAAATAATAATTAAGTCCGAAAGGGCATCTATCAAAATCCTTCTATGAATTGTGTGGTGTGTGCACGGCTTAAAATTTATAGTGGCGTTCCTCCTTAGCAGTAGTAACAGTAGTAGTAATATTCGTGGTAGCAGAAACAGCGTACTTCTATCAACAGTACGTGTTAACGGACGATTCGTTCCAATCTCTGATGTCACTTTCTCTCCTTCTTGAGTCCGCAACTCGACTCTCCACTGTCTCAAGCCCAATTCTTGCCCGGGCTAATTCTCTCCTGTCTCTCTCTTCCGTCTGCCTCTTCCGTCTCTCTCTTTTTCAGCATAACTACGCATTTATATAGAAAAATCCGGCTGGCCAAAACCGACCCTTGGCCCTATTACTTCGCACATGAATATCAAGTGGTTTTGGCTATTTCAACCAAAAGCATGTGAATTCTAAACGTCCTCCTTGCTTACCTAGCTCTATTCCAAGTTTTAATCAATGAAAATTAATTCGTCCATTTCCATTGTCTACTGATGACACAGATTCAATGGGTACAACTTCTGCCCTAGATCAGATTTCACCATCAGTAAACCAAAAATGTCTGATCTAATTTCGCTGTGAACATACACTCTAATTTCACTAAAAAATATACGTGTGTATGTGTGTGTGTTTCCCAGAATCTCTCTGTTACAAGTGAGTGGCCTGGAGTTGCATAATGACACCCAACTCATTATGGCTTTTGGAATGCATGTACAGAAAGAATGCAAGATCCACCATACTAAACTGGCGTCCTGTTTCCATTGCTGCCTATGTAGGATGTATGGACATGAAGCCGACCAGAAAAGGTCATCAAAAACGGTCAGGAAGATGTGGAGAGTCATTATCGCCTACAGGCATAATCTTTGAAACCATCAAAGCTACACCGTCGTTGAATAGCAATAAAGAATGAAAATCCGATCGGTACAACTACAATCCAGATACGGTGATTAAAAACGCATGTCATTCCATTATCCGAACAGACAGCATCCTTGAAATTATCACATCTTCGCCACCATTGAAAAAACAAAAACAAAAAACAAATAAATAAATAGAATAAACATGCCTCCCCCTCGACGTGTTTGTCCCTGGTGACCATTATATTGAGACATAATAAATTGGAAATCTTAACTACACTTATTTCAGGACTGATTTTTCCAGAATGTGGTACGGTCGTCCCACAATTGTCCCAGTTATAAATGTTGGGTGCCGGGAGTCGTTAATTTAAGGAACACACTCCTGTGAGGTTATCTTGCTGAACAGTACAATGTTAACCGATTCAATTTATAAGCTAATATCTTACCTATCCTCAAGGTCTTTACATCCGACAATACAGTCTTTCATTCTTGACATATCCTCTCGAGATGTGTATTGGTTTATTCTTATTATGAAAAAAAGAAAAAGAAAATGTATGTGGAAAATAAAGCATTGATATGAAAATATAAATTTATAAAATAATGTAAAATGATGGAGCGATTATATGAGCAACGACGAAGATTTACTGAAAATGGACACGAAAAAGGAATCTTATATTTAATATCTGGACGAGACAGTTGAAATTTCTAGGGTGCATAATGAAGAAAGAGGCTTGGAAAATTTGATACGCTCAGAACAGATTGAATGTAAGATGGACAAATGGAAAAAAAAACGCATAACATAGTTAGTGAATTTGAGTAAATGAATGGTGGAACATGGCTTAGTAGAAATAACAAAAAGACAAAATTTATTAAAGGCTAAAAGAGACAGGAAGCTGTGGAGAGTCATTATCGCCTAGGTCCTGAAGAGACACAGCACATAAAAGAAGGACGAAGTTGTGTAAATGGATGGCACAAAAGGGTATTAGTAGAGGTAACAAAAATACAAAATTTATTAAGAGCGACAAGGAACAGAAATTTGTGGAGAGTCATTATCAACTACGTCCTGATGATGCACGACACACAGAAGAAGGATGAGCTTGTGCAAATGAGTGGTAGAGAACGGATTAGGAGAGATACAAAAAAATAAATAAAGGTTTAAACCGAGAGGATGTTGTGGAGAGTCATTATAGTTTACGTCCTGAAGAGAAAAGGCACATAGAAGGACAAGCTTGTGTAAATGGATGACAGATAAAGGGATTAGGAGAAGTAACAAAAAGACAAAATTTATTAAGAGCGACAAGGGACAGGAAGTTGTGGAGAGCCTTTATCGCCTACGTCTTGAAGCGAAACGTACACAGTAGAAGGACGAGCTTGTGTAAATGGATAGCAGATAAAGGGGTTATGAGAATGTTGAAACTTGACTAATGCATGGAATAATAATACAAAACAAAATGTACTTAGAACAAAATGTATTGAAACAAGAAAGTGTACACAATATTTACATATAGTCTTTTGTATATTCTTGGGAAGACCGTTCCTGGAGAATGTGTTGACTTAATCGCAGTCGGGCAGAGTCTCTGGATTGAATTTCTTGATTCCTCTCCTCGTCTTCCCGGTACCAACCATATTTATATGGTCGGTACTCCACTATGTAAATTAGGTGGATCCTACCACAACAGAGAGATAACAAAAATACAAAATTTATTAAGAGCAACAAGGGACAGGAATTTGTGGAGAGCCTTTATCGTCTACGTCTTGAAGCGACAACATTCAAAATTTATCAAGGGCTACAAAGGACAGGATGTTTTGGGGAGACATGATCGCCGGTATCCTTAGGACGTAAAGAAGAAATGGAAAGAAAAGTAAATGGAAGGAAGAAACGCCTGTTATGACATTAGAAAAAAAAAGCTAAAAAGAAGACATGAAATATATATTTAAAAAAAAAATATTTGAAGATAACAGGATGCTGCATAACCAGCGTATTTAAATTGGAAAGGGAACAAGCTGAGAAGTCTAATATGGTGAAACGAAAAGTTGGATTTAAAAAAAAAATCCTGAATAAGGGCTTCTGAAATAGGACTTGAGGATAGAAGATGCGTACAGAGTGCATATCATGATTCGAATTGGTAATACAGAAATTCAATAAATAAGGGAGAAATAGGTAGGGAAACAAGAAGAATAAATGTACTGCTCCGATGGCAAAAATAAATTTCGATTTATTGAAAAAAGCACGAATATGGAAATTAAGGAACGCATATCGAAGCAGCTAATGATTGAGTGAAGAAATTGACGAAGGAGGAACAGAAAAAAAAAAGAAATAATAAAATGGGAAAATAGCAAGAAAAAATGAAAATAAGATTGAAAATAAATAAAGAAATATAAAGAAAAAAAATGTTAAGGAAGAAAATCAACGGAAGAAAAATAAAGAGAAAAGAAGAGAGAGTAAAGATAAAAAGAAAAGAAAAATAAATGAATGACCGAAAGAAAGAAAAATAAAATGAAAAATAGAATAAATGTAAAGAAATAAGAAACAGAATAAAAAGTAAGTGGGAATAAATGAGAAAGAAAGAAAGAAAGTAATGAAAAGAAATAAACTAAAAACAGGAATAAATTACAGCTCCAAAAAAAGAACAGAAACGATGAGATGAAAATGAAGAAAAAAAGAAAGAAAAAAAGAAAATAAAGAAAGAAACTAAAAACAGGAATAAATTACAAGCCAAGAAAGAAAATATATGAAAAGGAAAAAAAGAAAAAAAAAGCGAGGAAAAAGAGAACATGTAAAACCAACAAAAGCAGAGAAATAAAAAAAAAAGAAGTAATAAAAAAATCGAAGTAGAGAATCAGTGATCAATATATTAATAAAACCTTGCGGGGTAGAAGGCGGGAAATACATAAAAAAGACAAATGGTGTTAATTAATTCAAAGAAAAAAAGAAATAAATGAAAAGAATGAATGAGCGAAATATTAAAAGAAACGCCACTAATGAATGAAATAAAAACAAATTTAAAATCACAAACTTGAAAAATTGAAACTAAGAGACGTTGATGACGAATTATAAGGAGGGAAAACCTAGAAAGATAAACATGGATTAAAAGGAAAGTGGTTAATCTTTTAAAAACTGATAGAAAAATGCGAGTAAGAATAAGATAGCAAAATAAAAAAAAATAGATTGCATAACACAGCAAAGGGAAAGAAACAAAATGGATGAAAAATATGCAGCTATATTTAACAGGGGTAGAAGTTTGAAAGAGATAAAAAGGAGAAAGAACGAAAGAGATAGGAAGAAGAGAGAGAGAGAGAAGAAGAAGAAGAAGAAGAAGAAGAAGAAGAAAAAAGAAGAAGAAGAAGAAGAAGAAGAAGAAGAAGAAGAAGAAGAAGAAAATGTCATAAAAAGGAACACAGAAAAAATTAAGAAGAGAAAGAAAGAAAGCAAATAATAACTTTAGGATTCAAGGATCTTTGGGTATTACTTAAATTTAATAAAAAGCAAAACCAAAAGAAAGAAAGAAAGAAAAAAAAGAAAGAAAGAAAGAAAGAAAGAAAGGATGGAAGGAAGGAAGGAAAAAAGAAAGAAAGAAAGAAAGAAAGCCAAATCAGAAAAGAAAGAGAGAACAGACGTAAAAAAATATACGTTAGAGAAAGTGAAGGAAGACATAACTCATAGTGATACAAAATAGAAAGATCGAAACAAAGAAAAAAAAAAGCAAAGAAAAATTAGAAAAGGAAAAACAATCTTAGAAAAAAGAATAGCCTGGAATATTTAATCGCTGTACAGAAGCAAAGAAGGAAATAAATAAAAGAAAGGAAAGAAGAAATACAGGTTTTATAAAGTTCTATCGATTGATAAAAAAAGAAGGAAACGAAAGACGGGCGAACAAGAGAGACAGGGACTGGGAGAAAGAGAGTAACAGAGCAAGAACGAGAGAAAAAGAAATAAGATGAATACAGAAAGGAAAGAAAAGAAGAAATATTAGAAAGACAGAGAAAAAGAATGAACTCTAACAAAATCAAATAAATACAACCGATATATTGTGAATAAATTAAATTAACGTATACAAATATATATAAAAAATAGAATAGACGAAAAAGAAAATAAAGGAAAATGAGTGAAAAAAAAATCATGAAGTGGGATGTAAATGAAGGAAAAAAGGGTGATAGAATGTCTCTTCGAATGAATATAGCTAAGATATGAAAATTAACAAATAAAAAATGACTTGTAAAAATACTGGTTACAAAATCATTTTGAGATAACAGAAAAAGTAATAATATCAGAGACCCGATGTAGAATAAAGTACAAAGAAATATCTCTACAGCACAAAATATACGAATAAAGTTAATCTGCTATAAATGACAAAAGAGAAGAAAATAATAATTAGATAAAAGTGAAAGTGAAAGTAGAAACGCGTCGCGCTGGGATTTTTTTTTCGATAACAATGATCCATGTCTGGAGGAAGAATGCCATGGGTCTGAAATCAATGAGTCGAAAAGATAAGAGAACTGACCAATCACAAATAAAGAATCTGGGCTGGGAAAACAAGGCAAAATCATTTTAAAAAATGGATCATGTGCCCCTATTTAGGGACTGTAATGGAATGGTAGTTGGAGCTGAAGAGAATGGAATGAAAATATGGGTTAAAAAATAGGATTATTAGAAAGAACTACAGCAAGGGATAGGAAGATGAAAGGGATTCACGCTAACATGAAAATGATATAAAAGTGAGAGAAAAAACAGAAGAGTAAAACCCAATGAATGGCAGATGGAAGCTGTGTTATGAAATGAAGAGCAAGTCTATAGTTAAAAGGGAAAGTATTGAAAGGACATAGGAATTTAGGGACGAATATAGAAGGCATTATATTAAATAGAGAGTTGAAAAAATAATAACAGAAATATACAATAGAAATAAAGAAGCAAAATATTAAACAGGCAAGAAAATAAATAAAGTAAAATGGATGAGGAAAGAATGAAGAAAGGAATGTTGGTGTATAAAATTCGGTTTGGGGATGAGTGACAAATGACTTAGGATGTAAAATGGAAAGAAAAAAAACTGAGGTTGTAATGTAAAATATAAAGAAACAAAGAATAAAATAATAAACTGACGAGAAAGAAATTAAGAATGAGAAAGAATTAAGAAAGAAATAAGGGAGAAAAGAAACAGAGGGATAGAAAATGAAAGAGAGCGAGGAGAAGTGTAGGAAAGGAAAGGAAGTGATATTAATAGCGACGTACATCACATGATAAAGAAAGTCAGAAAGAAATAAAGAAAGAAAGAAAGAAAGAAAGAAAGAAGAATGGAAACTAAAAAAGAAAGCATGCAACAGGGAGAAAATATGATTAGAGAAATAAGTAAAATAAACATATAGAAAACAGCAAGAATAAGAAATAAACAGCCAAATAAAGAAAGATGATGAGCATGAAAAAAATAAATAGTCAAAATAGGAACGGAAAGAAAGAAAGAAAGAAAGAAAGAAAGAAAGAAAGAAAGAAAAGTGAATGAAAATTTGGAAAAATAAAAGGGGAATCATAGTGATGCAAAATAAATAAAAACAAGCAATGGGAAAAGAAAGAAAGAAAGAAAGAAAAAGAAAGAAAGAAAGAAAGGAAGAAAAAAGACAGAAAGAAAGAAGGAAAGAAAGAAAGAAAAGTGAATGAAAATTTGGAAAAATAAAAGGGGAATCATAGTGAAGCAAAATAAATAAATAAAAGCAATGGGAAAAGAAAGAAAGAAAGAAAGAAAGAAAGAAAGAAAGAAAGAAAGAAAGAAGAAAGAAAGAAAAGTGAGTGAACATTTGGAAAAATAAAAGGGGAGTCATAGCAAGCAATGGGAAAAGAAAGAAAGAAAGAAAGAAAAAGAAAGAAAGAAAGAAAGAAAAAAGACAGAAAGAAAGAAGGAAAGAAAGAAAGAAAAGTGAATGAAAATTTGGAAAAATAAAAGGGGAATCATATTGAAGCAAAATAAATGAAGAAAAGCAATGGGAAAAGAAAGAAAGAAAGAAAAAAGAAAAAAGAAAGAAAGAAGAAATAAAGAAAGAAAGAAAAGATAGAAAGAAAAGTGAATGAAAATTTGGAAAAATAAAAGGGGAATCATAGTGAAGCAAAATAAATAAAAACAAGCAATAGGAAAAGAAAGAAAGAAAGAAAGAAAGAAAGAAAGAAAGAAATGAAGGACACTCCGTAAAAGAATTTCGTAATAAAAATGACAAACTAAAAGAAAGGGAAGAACTGACGAATAATAAAGAAAAGAAAAACTGAAATAAAAAAATACACAAAATAATAATAAAAAATAAAAATATTAAAAGAAAGAATATTATATTACCAAATTCATAAGAAATAAAAAGGTTAAAGCATTATAAGTCAAAATATATGTGAATATAACAAAACAAAGATAACATGAAAGAGAAAGAAAGAAAGACAGAAAAATGAAAGAAAGTAAAAGGAAAAAAAAGAAAGAAATGATTAAATGTAAAAAACAAATATAGAACTACTAGTGAGAATAAAACTATCAAAGAAAATATAGAGAGATATCACTAGAAAAAAAAATGAATAGCCAACGAATAATGAATAATAGCACATAGTTCTAGCGCCCCCCTCCATATGCACCCGAAAATAGAATTAAAAAAATAAGAGCAGAATAAAAAAAATGCTTGTTTTTTCTCGAGTCAGCTCAATACATTCGTAGTGCGGTAACTGACGGATCAAGATCTTCCTAATCGATATTTTTCTTCGATTTTATATTGTGTCTTACAAAGGGATTGGTAGTTGATATCGAGAAACGGAAAGGAACATTAAAATTCCATTAATTAGAATATACGAAACTAAAGACTGAAGAGTTAGTCAATACAAGACTAATATAAAAAGAGTAAAAGAAAGAAAAGGATATGAGACAAACGAAAGGAAGGCTAAACAAATGAGAATGGGAAAGAAGTAAAAGAAAAGAAAGAGGATAAAGATATGGACGAAAGAAAAAGTAAAAACTCAATGTCAGTAATACAAAAAGAAGAAAAACGTAATTAAAAGATTAAGAAAGAAAGAAAATAGATGGAAAAAAGAAAGAAAAATGGTTTGATAGAAAAAAGAAAGACAGAAAGAAAACAATAGTGCGAAAATGTAAGAATTTAAGAAAAATTCAAAAAAGGAGAAACTTAAATAAAGATGAAAAAAAAGATAAAATATAAAGTAAGAAAGAAAATATGTAAGGAAGAAACAAATATTGAAAGAAAAAGGAAAGAGAGAGAAAGGGTAGAGCAGAATGAGTGAAAAGTATAAAAAAGAAAGAGAAACAATAGAAAGAAGAGAAAAGGAAAACAATACAAATAAAGAAAGAGAAAGAAAGAATGAAAGAAAGAAAGAAAGAATGAAAGAAAGAAAGAAAGAATGAAAGAAAGAAAGAAAGAAAGAAAGAAAGAAAAGAAGAATGGATAAAATAAAAAAGAACAAAAGAAAAGAAAAAAAATAATAGAAGACCGACAGAAACGTCCAACGAAAAATCGGAAGGAACGAAAGAATGAAAAAAAAAATTGACTAAAGAAAAAAAAGAAAGGAAGAAAGGTAAAAAGAAAGAAGGAAAATAATAAAAATAAAGACAGATAAAGAAAAATAAAGGAAGAAAGAAGGATCAAAAGAAAAAAGAATAAAAAGAAAGAAACGAAAATAAAGAGCATAATGGAAGAACGACAGAAAGGGAGGAGGAAAAATAGGAAAGAGGAAAAAAATGAAAAAAGAAACGAAAGAAATAAATAAAGAAAGAAAGACAGACAGAAAGAAAGAAAGAAAGAAAGAAAGATAGAAAGAAAGAAGAATGGAAACTAAAAAAGAAAGCATGCAACAGGGAGAAAATATGATTAGAGAAATAAGTAAAATAAACATATAGAAAACAGCAAGAATAAGAAATAAACAGCCAAATAAAGAAAGATGATGAGCATGAAAAAAATAAATAGTCAAAATAGGAACGGAAAGGAAGAAAGAAAGAAAGAAAGAAAGAAAGAAAGAAAGAAAAGTGAATGAAAATTTGGAAAAATAAAAGGGGAATCATATTGAAGCAAAATAAATGAAGAAAAGCAATGGGAAAAGAAAGAAAGAAAGAAAGAAAGGAAAAAGAAAAAAGAAAGAAAGAAAAAATAAAGAAAGAAAGAAAGAAAGAAAAGTGAATGAAAATTTGGAAAAATAAAAGGGGAATCACAGTGAAGCAAAATAAATAAATAAAAGCAATGGGAAAAGAAAAAGAAAGAAAGAAAGAAAGAAAGAAAGAAAGAAAGAAAGAAAGAAAGAAAGAAAGAAAAAAGGAAAGAAAGAAAGAAAGAAAAGTGAGTGAACATTTGGAAAAATAAAAGGGGAATCATAGTGAAGCAAAATAAATAAATAAAAGCAATGGGAAAAGAAAGAAAAAAAGAAAAAAAGTAAATAAAAGAAAAGAAAAGTGAATGAAAATTTGGAAAAATAAAAGGGGAATCATAGTGAAGCAAAATAAATAAATAAAAGCAATGGGAAAAGAAAGAAAGAAGTAAATAAAGAAAGAAAAGTGAATGAAAATTTGGAAAAATAAAAGGGGAATCATAGTGAAGCAAAATAAATAAATAAAAGCAATGGGAAAAGAAAGAAAGAAGTAAATAAAGAAAGAAAAGTGAATGAAAATTTGGAAAAAATAAAAGGAAATCATAGTGAAGCAAAATAAATAAATAAAAGCAATGGGAAAAGAAAGAAAGAAGTAAATAAAGAAAGAAAAGTGAATGAAAATTTGGAAAAATAAAAGGGGAATCATAGTGAAGCAAAATAAATAAAAACAAGCAATACGAAAAGAAAGAAAGAAAGAAAGAAAGAAAGAAAGAAAAAAGAAAAAAGAAATAAAGAAGGAAAGAAAGAAAGAAAAATGAATGAAAATTTGGAAAAATTAAAGGGGAATCATAGTGAAGCAAAATAAATAAAAACAAGCAATAGCAAAAGAAAGAAAGAAAGAAAGAAAGAAAGAAAGAAAGAAAGAAAGAAAGAAAAAAGAAAGAAAGAAAAAAGAAAGAAAAAAAAGAAAGTAAGAAAAGTGAATGAAAATTTGGAAAAATAAAAGGGGAATCATAGTGAAGCAAAATAAATAAATAAAAGCAATGGGAAAAGAAAGAAAGAAAGAAAGAAAGAAATGAAGGACCCTCCGTAAAAGAATTTCGTTATATAAAATGACAAACTAAAAAAAAGGGAAAAACTGACGAATAATAAAGAAAAGAAAAACTGAAATAAAAAAAATACACAAAATAATAATAAAAAAATAAAAATATTAAAAGAAAGAATATTATATTACCAAATTCATAAGAAATAAAAAGGTTAAAGCATTATAAGATAAAATATATGTGAACATAACAAAGCAAAGATAACATGAAAGAGAAAGAAAGAAAGACAGAAAAAAGCAAGGTGGAAGAAACGTGGAAAAAAAAAGTCCTAATAGACTAAAAAGAAAGATGACAAAAACATGATACAGAAAACAGCAAAAAATAAACAATTGCACGAAAGACAGAAAGAATGGCTCCAAGAAAGACGGAAAGAAAGGAAAACGAAATGAACAGGAAGAACGACAGAGAGGAGGAAGCAAGGAAAAAAGAAGAAAATTTCAACAATAAAAACGAAAATAAGAAAATCGATTATATGAAAAAAAGTTACATGAAGAATGAAGAAAATATGCTAAAGTTTGAAACTACAATACAGAAGAAAGTAATATAAAGGACAAGCTTAAACGAACAAATAATATATCAAAGGGAAAGAAAAAATGGCAAAACATGAAGAAAATACGTGAAATAAACACGAAGAGAAAGAAAAAAAGAAAGACAAAAGTAAGAAAGAGTAAAAATTACAGACTGAAAGAGGAAATAAAGTAGAAAGAGGGAAAAACAAAGGAAAAATGAAAGAAAGAAGAAAGTATATAGAAAGAAAAAAAATGGAAAAAAAAGATGAAAGAAAACAAAAAAATAACGAAAAAATAAAGTAAAAGAAAGAAAGAAGGATAGAAAGTTAAAAAGAAAGGAAAACGAAAAAGAAAGAAAGATGAAAGAAGGAAAGAAAAAGAATGAAAAAAAAAAAACAAAATATAAGAAAGGAAAGAAAGAAAAACAAAGAAAGAAATATAATAGGCAAAAAAATAAAATACAGAAGAAAGGAAGAAAAAACGAAAGAAAGAAAAAAACTAAGAGGAAAGAAAACAAAGAAAAGGAGAGACAGAAAACGAAAGAAAGAAAAAAAAAGAAGGAAGAATAACAAAAACAAAGAAAAAACAGAAATAAATGCCAAATAAAAAGAAAGAAAAAGAAAAACGAAGAAAGAACGAAAAATAAATAAAGACGGAAAGAAAGAAAGACAATTGAAAAATAAAAAATAAATACGAAAAATGAAGAAAGAATGAAAGAAAGAAATAAAATTGAAAAAGAAAGAAAGAAAAACGTAAAAGAATATAATGAAAAAAAGGAAAGATAAAAGAAAGAAAGAAAGAAAGAAAGAAAGAAAGAAACGATAGAAAAAGAATGAAGTTCAATAAAGGAAAGAGAAAGAACTCAGAATAAAAATAACCGGAATATCATAGCATTTTGGGAACGAAATATTTAAATAAAAAGAAAATAAAAAAAATATGCAATTATAAAGTAGAACAGTAACAGAATGTCCTTTCCCTTTGCTTTTCTTTTCAACTAAAAAAAATCATATCAGTGTGGGTGGAAAGGATTGACAAAAATATCGATTACGTTCCTTTGCTAGCAGAAAAATGTGCAGTAGGGGAAAAGCAAGTATGCTCATGGGAAATCGACACTGCCTCAATCCTCTATCACTCCTCACATCACCCCTCCCCACATAAAAGAAAAATGAAAAATACATAAAATAATAAAATCCTTTTCCTAATATATATATATATATATATATATATATATATATATATATATATATATATATATATATATATATATATATATATATTACCTATTTAATAGGCTAAATAAAGAAAATCACTGCTTGAGCGATTACTATAAGTGCCGGGTTGGACATGGGATTGGTTAAAAATAAAAAATAAAAAGGACTGTAGCGATAGACACTGATTGGCGCGAAAAGGCTGAGAGAGCTAAATGAATGGCCAACCTTCTCAATGCAGAGCAATAGGCAAAATGGATGGAAACATTTGATAGATTTTTCTTTGCAGATAAATGGGGAGGTGTTCTTATATACCTGAGTATGTTACATTCATATAGGGTTATAACATTCATATAGGGTTGTATCACATTTATCTCACTTCATTATATATATATATATATATATATATATATATATATATATATTTCGGCAGAATATTTTCATTAAAAGAGGTTTCATGAAATAATTTAGACGCGTTCTTGCATATAAAAATTGTTATCTTCGGCTCACTACAACAATTTCTGTCCTTCACAACCATGTATACTTAATACTTAATCTATAATTAACAATACCCTGATGATGACATTATGCTATGTCGAAAGTGCTCAAAATAAATACAATATCGGCCAACACGGTGTTTCCTCTTCTTTTTTAACAACCGCAGAAAAATGCTTATTCGTGAATATGAAAGTACCCTATCCAAAATATATAGACATGACGTGTCTCAGTTATTTAACGAAACCTGTCTTAACATATATATATATATATATATATATATATATATATATATATATATATATATATATATATGTTAAGAAATGGACGAGGTCCGACAATTTATTTATTAAATAACAACGTTAAACATAAATAAAATGTCTTTAATATATATATATATATATATATATATATATATATATATGTGTGTGTGTGTGTGTGTGTGTGTGTGCATATAACTATATGTATATACTATTAACTATTTACTAAATACATATAGTTATATGACATATAGGGTTATATCACATGCATATAGAGTTATAAAACTAACCCTTACACTAACCCTGGGAATGTCGCACGAAAGAAAAAATATGTATATACGCGGGAATAGTACACTTGTTACATTATTCGGTCTATTGTCCTCAGTTTTGTTGCCATATTCATCACAAGGTTTCGGCCGTTGTACGCTCCGGCCATTTTCAGGTGGTTGGAATGCGGAACTGAACCCTTTATCCCGCTCGCTGGGGTAGACCGTTCTAGTTCCACGTGCCATTAGACATTAGAAAGCGTTCAGTTCGACATGTAACGGGTGTACATTATACCACATCTCAGAAATATAGACAGCTACTGAAGCGGGAATATTGTTTGAAAGTTATAGATACAAGGTTTCCCGTAAAATATGACAACTCACTTTGTTTATTTTCTTCTTTTGGGGCCATGTCTATTCAAGGCATTGGCGACAATATCTCTCCACAGCTTCCTGCATGTCTCGCTCAGTACAAAGTTCGTCATGATTCCTAGTTATTATCTATTAACATTAAGTTTTTTATTAGGTTCTCTTTAATTCATTTTTTCTCTCTCCATAATGTTTTATTTTTTTCTCATATTCTCTCACACCGACTAACCTCTTGCATCTTAGTGGCTTTATTGTCTTGGGCGTGGTCAAATGATTAAAGGAAATGTTATTGGCTGTATTCTGCTTCCATTTCTGCTTTCAATATTTAATGTTTTAAATTTTCCAAGCATTCCTTCCTAATCACCCGTCCCAGAAATGTCAACTTTCTCCGTCTGATTTTAAGGAAAACGTGTTTGTTTTTTTGTTCCCATATTCCTTAACACTAGGATGGCCAGCCCCTTTGACATCTTTATTTGCATTACGCCGTGAAGCAGCCATCTTTAATATATCCAATATTCAAGTCAGGAATAACAAGTCTGAAAAGAAATTCACAAATATTAGTATACCATATACTGAAAGAAAGTGATCATATATATATATATATCATGTGTGTGTGTGTGTGTGTGTGTGTATAGATAGATAGATAGATAGATAGCGGACATAAACACAGGTATTATTGCTTGTGAGAAATTTTTCAATGCATTTGCCCTATACATAGCCTAGGTGTCAAAAACGACAACTCGGCCATTCAAGGTAAAACCTCAAATATCACTATTCCACTGAATATGTTTTAAAGAATTAAGTCTGTTAAGCATCTTTGCTAAATTTCAATAATTGTCCATAAGCCACAGCATCGAACCAAAACTAGTTATTCCATAGTAATTTGTTGAAAATTTGACGGATGCGAAAAACGACACCTCGGCCATCCTAGTGTTAAAACATTATCCTTACTAACAGGTTTGGTCTATTCCACGTTTAACTGTTTCACATTGTGTAACGGTTAGAGCCCCGATACAGAAATTAGTGTTCCGAGTTCGAATTCCGGTCGAGTTCTTTAATATCACTTTCAAATTGATACACTTAGGGAAGGTATTCTATCTATTCTCACATCCCAGTTATGAGTTAAATAGTAGAGGAGACAATGCTGTCTAGCCTTAATTGGCAAATAGTTTAGAAGGAAAATTGATATGTCCCGGAAAGGGATGTATTTGCTCGAAGTAGCAAAGTGGCTGTTAACTACTGTAACCAACTAGGACAATCTAGCAGGTAACCGTAATTCACTAGTCCTCGTCGTAGTGGTAGGCAATAGGCGAAGACAATAGGCGTAGTCCATGTACCTCCACATCAATCTGTATTTATGGCTGACATCAGCCAATTATATTACTGTGAGGGGGAAACCAGGTGTATGCATATTCATTACATCAAAAATGAATGAGAAGACGTAACACTCAGCCACTTCAAGCTATACAAAGATGATTCGAAATAGAATGTAGGTGCGACGTCAGGAGAGATATCAGAATTAAATATGGAAATAAATACTCAGTGAAAGTTTCATTTGTCTGCAGAAGTATGTCTTTTCAGCTTCAAGCCTAATCTCACCTGTGAGAAAACTGTACCTAATTCACTTCTTTTAGAGAAGATATATGCATCAGCTCATTGCAAAAGTTAGTTCTTGATTACAAAATTAAAAATCAAATTTTTAATACTCACAAAAATATACCCCATTATTGCTAAAGTTAGTCATCAATGTTTATAACAAATGTCTCACATCATTCTACAACCTTGTTGATGTAATTTTCGTATAAAGAACGTGTTCTTTGCCTGAAACAATGATGTGATGTTGTTTTCGACTATCAATCAGTTATGTGACATGCGTGATGCACGCTTAAGCGATCATGTATCTTTCGATAAATGATGGACGTGGCAGATTTTTTTCCCGCAGTAGGTTGCCATTTCTTTCTGCGGTAGACCAGTTTCAACCCAAGGCTATAGAAGCCGGTCTATCCTGCTATTTACCCATACCTGGGAAGAGAACAGGATTCAAACAATTCCGAAGGTTATTAGCACGAAAGTGAATATAATTGAGTTAACTGGAATCCGAACTCGGCTCTTCCATTCCTCAATCCGAGCCGCTTTTTGCCATTTTAATTGTTCTGTAGAGATAGAAAAAAAAAATCTGAAGGAACTAAGTTGAGAGAATACGGTGGATGCTTGAAAGTTTCCCATTTCAAGTCTATAATCTTTGGCAAAACTGCCTTGCAAAATGCTGTCTTGCGTTGGCGTGGTGAAAAATGGACGACCGTTTTTCTTGAATAGTTAGAGATCGGTGACTTGCTCACAATACGTCTTTGCAATTGTTTATTCGACGGCTGGAAAAAGTTCAATGTGAATAATTCCTCTGCAGTTCCAACAAACGGACAGGAACACCTTCATTTGGATACAAGTGCGCTTTAGCCACGGGTTCTACACATTTACAAGTTTGCCTTCAGCCTGCGTCGAACGTTAGCATAACTGATACATTTTTCATTGCCTTTGACAATTGAAAGAAATCGATATGAACAGCAAAGAAATCGCTGCACTAACACGATCGTGCTTCTTCTGTTCCGTCAGAGAATGTGGTATCCACGTGTCGAGTTTGGAAATAAATCCAAGATGTCTTCAAATGGCGAAAGGCACATGAGATATCGATTTTGTAACTCTTAGCAATCTCTCACGTCGACATTCTTGGTATATTCACTATAACAGCAAGCAAGCAGTCTCCATCGACGTCGGAAGGTGACCTGGAGAATGGTTGCTCGATTAGGTTAAAATCACCCAGACGAATTCTGCTAAACCATTTCTTAACTGTCCGAAGAACAGGAGCACGATCCAGATAAACGTTGTAAACAGTATTTATTTGTCGTCGTTTCGACGCTTATTCCATTTTGAAATTCATAGCAAAAAAATTTGTTGTCTACCTTTAAGCTTGACACTCTTAACCAACTTGGCCACGCGGAGCAGTACCAGACCAAGTTTACATGATTTATGGAAAATTATTTTTATTTTCTTTCAGCTATTCTCCAGTGTAGTTAAGTCAAATCCCTGCAAAATGTAATCTTCATAAATATAAATGTTGTCTCAATCGTTAATTTCTGTCTTCTTAATTCTTATATTTTTATTGTTCTCTCACCTTTATTGCGTTGCTTGGGGCGAAATGATATAACATAATATTCCTCGATTTCTGTCAAACTTGAAAGAAAGGTCTGTTTTGGTAGTATACAGAATCCCCCCCCCACTAAAAAAATGACAAATCAGACAATGTGTAAATTGCTTTGTTTGAATTGATTAAGCTTTTCGACTTTTTCAGGTCAAAAGGAAACAAAAAACAAACACACACACACACACACACACACACACACACACACACACACACGCACACACACACACATATATATTGTCAACCAGAGACATACTGTTTCGCTGTATCACAGCTCATCAGTGTGTCTAGATGTCCGATTGCTTCAAGCCCGGGATCGAAACTCGAACGGTCAGAGATCCTACCGCTAGGCTATTGTCGCAAGGCAGAGTTGAAAGGAAATTTTAACGTTTTTCTACACAAAATACGACAGTGGCTCGGAGAACTCAATTCGTAATGGACAGTAATGCATTAATAGCTTTAGGAGGCGCTGTTTTTAAACCCCCTTTTCTCTTGAGAGCTTGACCGGATTTTAAAACACGCTTTATCACGTCACACATCGATTACCTTACAACACTCATCATTTATGTCGAATGTAGATCCCAAAATGCGTTCCACGCACTGTCACGTGCTTCTAACAACTTATTGAAAAATAAAATTATCGCTGTTACACCATTTCAAATTCGGCTAAACTCAACAATTGTTTCTACTTACCCCGAGGATGATATTCGAACGCATGGACAATATTTCTAGTAAGTTTTTTTTTCCGAAATATTGAGATTGTGCAGATAATATTATTTTCCTCCGTTTGGGATCTTCGGCGGTTGGTTGTATTCAGTTCTGAGAAGAGGAGGAACGATAAATAAATAAAAAGATATATGAGTGCAATAAATGAAGTCGAAAGAACATAAAATAATAATCCAGGGATTCAAGACATGATTCTCTCGCCACTGGATGATGTTCTCTCATATAAACACTAATGTCATGTATCCTTGAACCATTTCGACAAAGGAGAATATAGCCTAGGAACATAGAATTAATTATTAGAGCGAGAAGAATTTAAAAGCGCGAATATAGCGGGTGAACGTTTCAAGAATAAAGATACCACGTTAAAGATATTAGGACAAATTCCACGTATAAAAGAATGTTATATGGGGAGGTGAGTTTTGTTTTTAATGGGTTTTCTCTTGATTCTTTTAACAGTAACTGTCATGAAGAAAATATTTTAACTAGTTTTCACCCATGAAAATTTCATGGTTTTGCTATTTTAAATTTCTAATGCATTTTACTTTTTCAATTAATCACTGATGGCGAGTCTTACAACAATAAAATATACATAGAAATTCCCAGATTGCATCGTTAAATATTGGAGCATAACAACTTTAAGAAAATATTGCAGTAACCATAATAAATGTAAAAGCTGAGGAATTTCCACATGGTGTAATGATAAAGTAAGTTTTTTTTTTCGCTAAAAAAAGATCCTCATTGGGTGCCTCCAAACATTCGGTCTTGTGCTACGTCTAAGCTATACTTTAGAATTTGCTATAAGCATGAATAATGGTCGTTATTTTAAGAAATAATGAGGGTCACATGAAAATATTTCAAATTGATAACATTTCCCCTTTCATTGAAAACAGATGCTAAAGCTTTCTATCTTCCCTTCTTTCTTTCATTTTCTGACTGAAACCAAGTAGCGTCTTTGATAGGTATTTTTCTTCGATCAAAACGAACAGTCCATTATTTATGAGATATTAGCAGGAAACATTGAACACCACTTTCTTTCTATGTTTCTTTCTTTGATTCATTGTTTGTTTCTTTAACGAAAACCAGTTAGCATTTTCGATATGTTATTCTACGCGATCAAAACAGAGAAATCGTCATGATTTATGAGGTATTGGCAGGGCACAACGATCGTGCAAAATAAGTACATTATTATATAATGTTTATATATATATATATATATATATATATATATATATATATATATATATATATATATAAAGTGGGTAGCAAAAGTATTTAACACATTGGTTTTTCTTACATATCTCAAAAATAACAGATCAATTTCAACGAAATTTATAGGAAATATTTAAACGAACATTGTCAATCAAAACATAGAAGGAAAATTTAAAACCACTCTTTGAAAAACCAATGTGTCAAATACTTTTGCTACCCACTGTATATATATATATATATATATATATATATATATATATATATATATATATATATAAGATAACCAAAAAGTTCGGTCCGTTTTTTGATTAGTCATTGAATGAAGTTGAAACATATACGAAATGCGTGTAAGACGTACAAACTGAGCAAGTGGGTTCTGCAAACGCTGTTGTAGGTTCACAAGGGACAACAAGTGGCAGCCTGCGTATCGCTGCTTTCTCGACACCGTACCGCATCCTTATTCAATCGAGTGCTTACCAGTGATGAAAAGTGGGTTCTGTACGAAAGGTCCAAGCGTTCCAGACATTGGTTGTCTCCTCAGGATGCTGTCCCTCACACCGCAAGACCGTCTATGCACCCACGCAAGATTATGCTTTGTATCTGGTGGACAGGTCGTCAAGTGGTTCATTATGAACTGCTACCAACGGGTCAAACCGTCACTGGAGACCTATACTGGCAGCAATTGAAACGTGTGCAACAGGCATTGCGCCAGAAGGAGCCAGCACTGTTGAATCGCAAAGGTGTGCTTTTCCTCCATGACAACGCCAGGCCGCATGACGCACGAGTGGTCAGGGATACCATACAGCAATTTGGGTGGGAGACTTTGTGCCATCCACCTTATTCACCTGACATTGTGTCATCCGATTACCACCTCTTCTACTCCCTGGATAATCATCTTCGTGGGAAATCCTTCACCAATGAAGCAGACTTGCGCAAAGGCCTCACGGACTTCTTTGCGTCAAAACCCCCTGAGTTCTAACGCAAGGGCATTGAAGAGCTGGAGACACGTTGGCAGAAGGTGCTGGATGACTATGGCGATTACTTCGAAGACTAAATATAAGTTACACATACTGTGAAGCGTTTTCTTTTTTTCCTTTAACAAACGGACGGAACTTTTTTGGTTACCTTGTATAGATAATGAGAACAAATGGACTATGATTCCACTGTACGTAACATTTAATGTGAAAGAGTAAGACATTACTTTGTATTGATGCTTAGTTAGTATTATTAACATCTTATATGGATATACAGGTGTTTAATTGTTATTATTAACATGTTACATTGATTTGTTTGTATAGTTCCCATCATATATGGATGCTCTTTTTTATCGGTTGCATATTAATTTGCCAAATTATTTTCAATTGGTTAAATTATTTACCAGTTTCTTAAGAGGCGCATTTACGTATCAACTATAAAATTTTATGTAGGAAGCTAAACGAGCGTATTACTGGTTAGCATTGTCTTAAATTACCTCTTTTAGCTGTTACTTATTTGGACATTTGAACGTCAGACTTCGAAACATCTTACGAAATAAATTAACAATTTGTATCTGTCTATTAACAATTTGTTTAGGATTTATATGCAGAAAACTGCGTGTCATAAACTATATTAATTAATTAATTTATTTATTTTTTGGCGGGTTTGAATTTAGCGTAGGCCACATTCGATTAGTTAATCACGGCAAAGCTGGCAAGCCTATATTTTTAAAAATTATTCTGCTTTTGAAATTAAATTTATCTTTCGCTCACCAGCGGTTTGACATCGCCCGAGGAGATATATTTGTGGTGTTGAAACATTATTGTAATCGTGTAGCGATTTTTAACATAATTTTGTTTCAATACCCTAAAATGCTGTGGTCGTGTTCAAAAATGATATCACTGGCAATTAATTTCTTTTTTTCTTGCTGATGCTTTGATGCATAAGTCTATAATATTTGCATTTTCTACAAGTATATTGCGAATATTATTTTTCTGTATATTTGCACACACACATACACACGCACAAACACGCACACGCCACACACACACACACACACACACACATATATATATATATATATATATATATATATAAAAAAAAAAGTCAGATTTATAATCCATAGTTTTTAAATATTTTTAAATAACAGTGCACGATACACAATGGAGCATGATGTTATAATTATTTTTCTAAAAACTATAATATATATATATTAAATATATATATATATATTATTTAATGAAAAAACTGACCACTTTAAATATTAGCTCTGTTCTTCACATTGAGCTCTCAGGATTTCATCCTCCTTGGATTTACCAATTCGGTTTACCAAGTTTTTCATAACTTAAATATATATATATATATATATATATATATATATATATATATATATTCTCCTTCGCCGACAGTACAACTTGGTGTAGGATATTATGTATATTTATTAATAAATACTTAATAGCTCTGTTATTTAGCATTTAACACTATTTTTCATAGTGGTGGCGGAGATGGGTTCGACGTGAATTTCATCCTGGTGGAAAACTCTGCGTGATGGAGAAGCCTACATACTTAGGTAGAAGCGTCTCCCTTGCGGTTTGAAGGGGACTGAGACAGGTGACATCTGGAAAACCAGTGCAATAAGGAAGAGAATGAAAAGTACAATTATTATATGATGTTTATGGAGAAATATGACCCAAATATTGGTTTGGCATCTAAGTTCCCGCCGTTTTTTGTTTTTTTTTATTAATTTTTAGAATCTATTCTGTTTTTAAATTTTGGAATCTATGTTTTTCGAGAATTCTATTTCGGAATCATTTTTTAATCTAGTTTGTGTTTTTTTTTTTATTTAATTTAAGTTATTTTCTCTTTATTTTTTTATATCATTTAAATGGAATATCGAGTTAAGAAAAATGAGAATTTTCCACACCTTCTTTTTATCTTTTAAGCTAGGTTCTAATATGTAAAAGCTGCGTGCGCCATTTTTGCTATGTATACAGAGGATGCCATAACTGAAAACCAAAAAAAAAAAAAAACTGCTCGTGATTGGTATGCCAAATTCAAAAATGGAAATTTTGACCTCAAAGACGCCCCTCGTTCTGGCCGTCCAGTCGAGTTCGATGAGGAGCGATGAAACGACAAAGGAACTGGCAGAGAAAATGGAATGCTCCCACACTGCTCTAGAGAACCATCTTCACTCGATGGGAAACGTTCAGAAGTGTGGAGCATGGGTTCCGCATGCTTTAAGTGATTACAACAAAAATCAACGAGCCACAATCTCCCCTAGTTTGCTTGCTCGTCAGCATTCAACACATAGACACAGGCAATGATTTCTTTACGGAATCGTTACTGGCGACGAAAAATGGTGCCTGTACATCAATATGAATCAGTGCAAGGAAGAGCTTAACCGCGCGTAAAAAAAAAAAAAGATCTTCATCTGCATAAAACGGTGTCGTGCATATGGTGGGTTCCACGCTATTTGCTCTATTTCTCTATAAATGTGTGGTTAATATATATATATATATATTTATATATATATATATATATATATATATATATATATTGTTGATTGATGGGAGACCCTGGGTTTCAATTTGAGGTGACAGACAAACTGATTAATTTTTAAATTTTGGATTTATTTATAGTTGCGTATATTTTTTTTATGGTGGCGGAAGGAAAAAATTTCGTCGGAACGCCACTCATAACGCATGCAGACACACCTACACGCACTGACGATCGCAAATAGCGTGAAACCCAGGGTCACAAACGCACATCAATCCAACTAAATCTGTTAGCTCTATGACTGATATTGAGTGTTTTCCAATAAGTACTGCGCATATATAAAAATTGAATATATATATATATATATATTCAAACATGTTTCATTAAATAATATAGACAAGTGTTGTCTATTTATTCTTCATAACGTCTGATATGCTTAATAACATTATCATTAACCGAAGAAAGAAAATCACATTATTGATATATATCTTTTAATCCAATCTAAGCTTTCGGCTTACGTAAGCCAATATCAAAGATGACAATTACAGTACAATATATTAAGCAATGCACAGACAAGAATGTGATGATAGCATGTCTCAGTTTAAATGGATGATTTCCAAGTAACGATAAACATGTGCATATAGGTGGCTGGAAGCGAAAATCGAACCGCAGCTCATGACGTCACACATGACCACTCGAAAGTGAATTCGAGAAGTATTAAGTATGGGAAGCCATTGGTAAAAAACCAATGGCTTCTATTACCAATTATAGGCATTTAAGAATATTTGTGGAGATTCCATAGCTTATTTTGTTCTGATTAGGTTTCAACAGTTTTATGTATAAAGCTTCAAGAATTTTTTGTTTATTGTTTTCATGTTTAAGTATAGTTGTGTTTTCAACAAGGATTTCACAGAATTGTGTATGCGGACAGGCATGTTGTTTTCAATGCCTAAAAATGTTAGAGTTTTCATTCAAATGTAGTGTCAAGCGTCGTGAGAGCGAGTATATGGTGTGACCAACATAAATATTATTTAATTCGTTGGAGGTACAGTCTCCCAAAAGGCACTTGAATTTGTAAACTATGTTGGTTTTTTACATATCGCTAACCGGCGTAGAAGAATCATTGCGAATAATTGAGTTGGATACACTAGATTTAGTGTAGTATATGATTAACTTATTTTTTTTGCTAGGATCTGTTGTAGATATATATTATGAAATAGACGAAGTCCGACAATTATTTAAGACATAGTTTATACATTATTTTTATAGATACAAATATTTAAGTAAATGCTCTGTTCATAATAAACGTTAGTAACAACACTTACTGGCCTGAATGTCCGAGAAATTGTCATAGATTCGAACCTGTATCCTATACGGAACCGTCATAGCTAGATAGGACCGTTCGATAAGCAAGGTCGATTTTACTGTTTTTAAAAACAATTCTCCATGGTTTTCTCTCATTTATTCATATCTGCTCAATGCTTATTCAAATGTAAATAAATGACGTCATACATTATGAAATGGACAATGTCCGACAAGTATTTAAAACATTTGTCGGAGGACGCATAATTTCTATGAAAATTTCTCGATATTCAGGCCGGTAAAATGTTGTTAATATTGTTTACTATAAACAGAAAATTTACGTAAACATTTGTATCTATAAAAGAACGTATAAACATGAAACTGTCTTATATATATATATATATATATATATATATATATATATATATATATATATATATATATATATAGTTAGTTAGTTAGTTAGTTAAACAAATAAATCTAAATACGGTAGAACTTAGTAAATATGTGTTCTAGCGTTTGCGGGAACAATTTTTTTTTCACATTTCATTCCAAGTAAGACAGTAAAACCACTAAGATGCAAAAGGATTACTAAGGATAAAAGGCAATAGAATTTTATCGATATATATTTATATATATATATATATATATATATATATATATATATATATAAATATATATAAATTAAACATTTATATATGATGATGGGAGTGCATCGTTCTTCTAACTGTGGCCTAGAGATTAGAACATCAACGTAAAGATCATGTGATCCAGTTTCGAATTTCACCATCGTTGATTAGTCTAGTAGATATTTTTTGACAATATTATCCTAGGAAAACGAACCCCAGCTTATGTCATCTTTGGGAAGAGGCTGATGTCCTTATAAAGATAGACCATTTGTTTGTGCAAGAATGTGTGTAGACGAAACTCTTTGGATAATGTCGATGGTTGTTCCGGCAGGAATTCACAAGACAATATGATCTAGGGTTTTAGCGGAATAACTTTTTTTTTTATTTAACGATCACGACAAATCATTGCGTTCTTTCCCATTAATCGTAACTTAAGTTCGCAATGAATGACTTCAGTATAAACCAAATGTCAGCTCTCTCTGTGAAATTTGCCTAAGGAATCATCTGCAAAGGAGAAGTCGCTAGCCTCCATAGCAAGAAAATGTATTCAGAAACGAGAAGACGGGTATTATTATCTGACTAATTTCGAAATTCATCTGCGAGATTATCGAGGTCAAATCAGCGGTGATGTTGCCCTGGGATCTTTAGCATTAAAATCATTCACTCATGTGACCCTGCTGGTAGGGGACAAATATCAATATGTGACCATGCAACAAGACTTGTGAAATGTCAATGTAAATGATTTTAAAAGAGATTTTGAAGCCCTGAAAAACTGCAAATCCGTTTCCCTTCATTTCAAATTCGTCCGCGGCTATCTATCCCCTTCGGAAGAGTAGAATCCAAAATTCGGTTTTCCGCAATCATTGAAATGAAGCGGATGAGCCTGCAGTCGAGACTAGAAGCACAGAATGATCAGCAACGGGTAAGTGTCTTCATTATAAAAAAAAATGCTATCCATACAACCCCGCGTATCCGCAGGCATAAACTCTCACTGACATATATGCTTCGTTTTCGGAAGAAATTTTTATAAAGGAGAAAAACGCCTTAATACTTAATATCAAACAAATAAGGAGAAATGTTCAGGGAAGTTTATAATATTAAGAAGAGTTGCAGAGCTCTCATTTTATACTCAGAAGATTTGGAAATGTTACTAAGTGTTCCTTGAAAGGTATTTCAGTATATTTAAGCATCAACAACTTGGATAATCTATTAATGTTTCATTGGCTAGTGGAGATGAGCGATTATCATGGTTGAGAGTCAATATTCCTTCAAGATCGGATCCTAAATGACTCATTGGCAAATCTTGGATTTATGAAGTTACTGTTTACAAGGATTCAGAGATCACATCATTTCTTGGAGTATTTGCCTGTAAATAGAGCCAAATAAATTGCAATCTCTCCATGCAGATTTCTTGACAAGAAAAGAGGCGAAAAAAAGTAACAAACTGATGCAAAGAATGGATAATTCCTGAGTATTCTCTCGTAAACAAAATAATACATTTAAGACCCAGACATTTTTCTTTATTTTCTCATATAAAGGAGTTAATTTGTTATTGTTATAGTACTGGTCAGAGTTTTGTCGATTTGAACTGAGTTAGTGTGGTTTAAATGCTTTTAGCATAGACTCCAAAAAGTGATGGATTATCTTAATATAAGATCCCAGAAGGCACAAGAAGCAATTAGTCATGTTTCTGCAATGGATAGCTAGAGAAGGAACGAGAGAAGAGAGATAGATAGAGAGAGAGAGAGAAGGTCACAGGGAGTTGGCTGACCTGTGGACAGATGTCTCTCTATGTCTCTCCCTCACGCTTTTCTCCAACAAACGATGTCTTATGGGTATGTCCACAAGCCAATCCACTTACATAAAGCGAGTAAAAAGATTATCGGTGATGAAGACTGTTATTCGGCGTTGGGAACCTCCTGAGGAATTGCCGATTGATCACTAGAACTCAGAGATGACAAGCAATGCAACATGAAATTAAAATAAGCAAAAATAGCTCACGCTTTATATATATATATATATATATATATATATATATATATATATATATATAGGTAAAACTCGTTTCAAAACCTTTTTTGATTTGCCAGTAATCAAATCAATCTCGAAGGAAAAAAGTTTTAAAAAAGAAAGAGCTAGAAACATGAAAGTCTGTCGAAAAAAATCGCACAGATACAGGTTTAAAGCCCAAACAAAAAACCCCGATACGAGTAGACAACTAACTAACTAAAGAGGTCAATACAACCGTAGAGCAGACCTAGTGAGCCAGACAAACCTACCCAGGTTTCACCTAAGGATCGTCAGGGAAATATATATATATATATATATATATATATATATATATATATATATATATATATATATATATATATTACTCGTGGGCAGGTGCGTGCAACCTTTGTTCCGCCGTTAAAAGTTTATTTCAAAAATCTAGTATTGTTTATTTGTATATGACAAAATATATTATTTTGTTAAGAATAGTTTCAATATATATATTTTAATATATATATTTTAATATTCAATAATGTTTGACACTACATGATCTTTACAGATGAGTTGATAAGCAAGAAAAATACTCTAATTCATACTTTATAATTATTCTAAATAAGTAATATCAACGCGTTCTCAAAGGAGATATTTTTTTATGAATAAGAATGCTCACTAGGAACAAAAAAAGTTAAATGATTATAACGAAATTAATTCAAAATCAGTGTCAGTAAAAAAAAAATCTTTTTCAATGAAAAAATGAATTAAAAAAAGACAGAATTAATATTCTTTCTCTTTTCATTGTCCGTGAATTTTTGTTATTTTTTCATTACGTAAATTCTGCCTTCGTCATGATTTTTTAATTAATAATTTATGTTCCTTTTGGTCGATCGTAGATGAATTAGAGCAAACGTCACTCCATCTATTTCTTACAAATGGCGGGCGATAAGCCGAGAGGAAATTAGAACCGGTCATATCGGAAACAAGCCTCGTTCTGACATGCAAGCAAGCCTCCTAACATCAAAAGCTTTCTCCATTTTTTTTTATACGGACTATTTTAGTGTTTTTTCAATCTTCTACTCATTTTCCTACTATTTTTATGCATGTAATTATTTTTCTAATCCTATTCTTTTGTAAATTTCATTCAGATATTGTTGTTTGTCTATGAATTTTCTTTGGCGTTCTTTTATTGGTTTTACTTTTTAATCATCTCTCAATGATCAACGTTCTTCCTTTCTTATTTTCCTGTCCTTCGTAACGAAATCTTTTTTAATCTGCAGATCGTCTCCATTTTCTCAGCCTTTTATTTAATTTTTTTTTCTCTTCAATCTCGTCTATGATTCTGCTTGATTTCATATGTTTTATTTTTTCACCCTAAATCCGTGCGTATTTTATATTTCTATTCATATTAACTTTAACTCACCTTCATTTCTATATGAAATAATTTCTCTCTTCTTTATTTTCACATTTTTTATAAGCGTTAACTATTTTCTTTTTCCCTTCATATGCTTTTTTGATGTCGTATATAAATTTACATAGGGTGCTCTAGGGACATCAAATGTGAGTTTATTGACTGCAAACAAATCTTATCATTCAAATGACTACCGTATAAATATGAACATGACATAACGTAAGTGGGGATGTTATGGACACAAATACTTTTACACTGAATTCACTTTTAGATGTATGGGAAATATTAACCCGGCAACTTATAAAGAAAATGAAAAGGAACACATTGCTGTTCGATTCAAACCCCAACCACAGCAACGGAATGGAAGCCTAGCTTTTTATAAGTAACCAGGCCTTTATTGTTCAAGGTCAAAAACCAGATAGCGGACTTTACTCAGGAATGTGTAATCCTAGGATGAGAAATGTGAAATATTATAAGCGGTTAACCATAGCAAAGTATAGTATGGCCGGCTTTAAAAATTCAGGACATAATCACTAATGAAACTTGCTATTTGGTTAATGCCATTTCTATATATCAGGGATCTTAGACGCGCGTCTCGCGAGCTGCATGCTGCCCGCGAACTGTTTTTCTACGGCCTGCAAACGTAACAATTATATTTCTCAATTTCTAATAAGTTTAATGAATGTGTCCCTCGACTCTTTGCACAGACACGCGGTCTCGCACCTAATAAGCAAATGACGCGAAACGATTAACCCACAGCACGTGTATGTTGTGCTCAAAGACAGACGCTAACTTTTGGCATATTTAAGAATCAAATGAAGGTAATGAGAATTCTGTGGAACATTTCTCTTTAAAATCAGTTATAAAAAGAAACGATGTTTTCGATAACATTTCTTACTACCCCACCCAACTCTCATATTTGTATTCGTTTAAATTACTAAACAGTGACAGTATTTACACTTCGGATTGTTGTCCTCATTTCTGTTGCCATATTTACGAAGTTTCGGCCGTTGTACACACCAGTCTTCTTCAGGTGATTGGAATTTCGAACTGAACCTTTTATTTTGTCCACAGGATTAGAGTGTTCTAGTTCCACGTGCCATGCCTCTAAAGGGAGCAGCCCGGCCTTCGGGCTGGGTTGCGACCATGGCAAAGTCTAGTTTGGACCATATCAGGACCTGCTCAGACAAGCCAAGACCAATTTGGACCAAAACTTGACTAAGCATTGACCAGCCTAGACATGTTATGACCAAAACTTGGACTAAAACTTGACTAAGCTTTGACCAGCTTGGACATGTTATGACCAATCTTTGACCAGTGACCCTATGCGGAAACGCTCGGGTTTCCCACGAAAAACGACCTTGTGTCAGTAAATAAGATTAGAGTCTCCTAGTTCCACGTGCCATGCCTCTAAAGTGAGAAAACGGATACTGAGACACCCGGAACATTTGTCATATAACTCAATCGTTATACAACGGAACATTTCAGATCAAATTTATAATCATAATTACATGTTACACTACATCAAAATGAAATAGTTTTAGTCCAAATATCTGGAATGTGTTGTAACAGAATGAAAATATGGCACCGAAATATGCCAAAATATGCCTTCAATAATCTGAACAAAATATTAAGAGAAATGAAAATATTGTTGGAAACAAGCAAAAATGTTTCGAGCCAATAACATGAGTTCGTCTATGTTGTAGTGAATGCTAGATAATTTTCTCAGAGATGAAGATAAGACTTGATTCAAGATCCCTGTGGTTCTTCGGATGAAATAATGAGAATATAACGTGAGTTTTTTTTTTTTTTTTTAAATGGAAACAAAAAATGCACTTAGAATCAGAAATAGTTGCAATTTCCAGGACACATAATCAGGGGAAAAGATTAGGAAATGTGAAGACGCACAAGAAAGATCGAGCAAACAACCTAACAAGCTTCTTTTTTTTTTTAAAAAATAGACGGTAAAACTGGAAGACGATTTGATACTAAGAAGACAACATCGGTAAAACCGTCAAAGGAAATTATGGAGAGCCATGATTTCACGCGTTTTAGAGGAATACAGAAAAAAGAAAAAAACAACTAGTTAGATTTTGATTTCTTAAACTAGTTCTGAAACCGTTTCAGTTAAATAAGGCGTGAGGTCTGTTGGATATAATTAAATTCTCTCCACAGGAGTAATGTTTTTGTTTTCTCATGGGCTCTATTTTTAGTCATCCCTGAGTGTCGCTCCTAAAAAGCGAATATATAAATGAATTAAACAAATTCAACTTCTTCATATTATATTAAGTTGTCTCATGAGTAATGTCCATTTTAGAGAATTAATTGTAATTTCGATTTGTTAACCTAATTCTTAATTATAACAGGCACATAAAGAAAAAAAAACAACTTTGGAATACATTACCGTAGTACAAAATGCAGTAGATAGATCTCAAAAAAGACAACCAAATATTTGACCTCCATGGAAGCAAAATAATAATGTAATATCGATGGAGGCATTAAGCACATCTTTTTTTCTTTTTATGTGCTGTGTCACTTCAGAACGTAAGAGATCATGGCTATCGACTTCCCCCTATCACTTGTAGCTCTGAATGAATTCCTCCCCGAGACTATGTTCTGTAATCCACTTGTTTAAGCCCGTTATGTATGTCATGCGTTGCTTTCAAATGTTTCTTTTTCCCTCTATTCGACCTGGGAGTATCAGATTCTCCAGGCACTCTTTCCTCATTATCCCATAAATTTCAGCTGCCTCTTCCTGATGTTAAGTATAAGCCTCCTCCTTGTCTGCATCCTCTTTAAGAAATTTTCGTTGCTCACGCGCTGGGTCCATGATATCGTTAGCATTCTTCTGTTGGACCACATAAACGTCGCCTAGACTCTCTTATCCATCTTTGAGAAAATCGTCCAACATTCGCTGCCGTATAGAAGGACTGGCATCACATAATATCTCTGTATTATTTCCTTTGTTGCCAATAAATCCTCCTGTCTCTCAATAACCTCCAATCACATGATCAGTGGCCTTGCTGTCGGATTAATGGACTGGAAAGTTCTTTGATTAGGACTGCATTTCCGAGAGAGAAAAAAAAGCTCTGAACCGTTGTATCTTTTTTTCTTTTCTATGTGCCGTCTCCTTTCAGGACGTAGTCGATCATGGCTCTCCACTTCCCACAATCCCTTGCAGCTCTCAACAATTTCCCTTCCTCTGCTACCTCCCCCCAGACTGTCATCCACTTGCTTAGGCTAGCTAGGTATTACATGCGTTGCTTTCGTTTGTCTCTCTTTCCCTCTGTTCGACCTGTGAGTATCATATTCTTCAAGCCCTTCTTTCTCAGTACGTGTTCCAGAAGCTTCAGCTGCCTCTTCCTGATGTTAATCATGCGGCTGTTCTTTGTATGCTTCCTCTCCAAGACCTCATCCTTGCTCACCTGCTCAGTCTATGATATCCTTAACATCCTTCTGTAGAACCATACATCCGTTGCCTCGAGTCTCTTTGAGGAGAACGTTCACTGCTGTAAAGGAGGACAGATGTCGCGTAACAGCTTAGTACTCTATTCTTTGTCACCAAAAAATTCCCCCTGTCTTGTAATACTCTGCCTACCGTTTGGAATGCGTCTTTGGCCATCCTAATATATCTTCGGATCTCAGCGTCGCACTTACCGTCCTCCGTTCAAACACTTCCTAGATATCCCGCAAGTTCATAAAACACAATTAAACGATGAATCACATTTATTAGTCCAGCGAAGCACTTTTACGCGGTGTAATGATTAGCAAGTAAGTCTCTCTTGATCAATTACCATTGAATAGTGATTTCGATCGTTTCTGGTTGATTCATACTTTCAGAATCGTGCCACTAGACAAATCGTTTTAAGTCCAGCGGCTGCAGCGTGTCCATATAAGTTTGTTCGAAAACCAGCCAGCGATCGTCAGCTGTAAAATCTTTGGTTATCCTGCATGAAAACAGAAGGTCCACATCCAGTTAGATCACCAGGAAAAGTTTTGCAATATATTTTGTTCTATCCAACCAGCAATATTAGCCTCTCTTTAAAGGAAACGATTATGAGGTTTTTCGATCGATTCAGAACGTTTTGATGTAGGAGAAAGTTTTCTCTAATGAAAGGCAGATTCAATTGTTACTCGAAAACAATTCGCATCAAAACTATTTATTTTCCTAAAATTGTATCGAAATGTTGAATAAACCGGAAGCAAATAAACAGGAACATATACACTTCATGTAATATATATATATATATATATATATATATATATATATATATATATATATATATATATTTTATTTTTCTTTTGGGCTATTACATATCTATTTATTTTAATTCCTTCCTTTATCTTATTATTTTTAATATTCAGGTTTTTGTTGTCTATATCGCAATAATGTCTTATTTTTTATTATAATATTAAATTCATTTGTTTAATATTAAAATTAAATAATAGTTTTACTGTTAAATTATAATTTTTCTTTTATCTGCAATCTTTAAAACTCTTCTTAACTGAAATAATTATATTGTCTTATGTATTTTTATTCCAAATTTTAATTTTATTTCTAATTGAGAAAGAGATAACAAGAGTTTAAATACAGGTCATTGTTAATCTTCAAATGTTTTTAACTTCTGTCTAGATTTGTATATGTTCTGTCTTCCTAACCGAAGCCCCCTCCCACTACTTTGGTGTTTTTCTTCTGTTTTTTTTTTTTTATCTCCCTCTTAAATGCCATTTCCTTAGATCGGTTTGTTCCTCTGTTTTCCTCTCTTTTTTTTTTTTCTTTTTTTTTTATCCTTTTGAAATTTAATTTCAAAAACAAACAAAAAAAAGTTAAGTTTCATTTCTTTATCAAACATTTTAGTATTGACAAGCTCCAGGGAATTTATCCCGAAGAGCGAAATAGCCAGCAAAATGGGTTACAATTGAGTTTCATTTTTATGCAATTCATTTCTTTGCTCTATAATAAATATATTGAGCT